>WSXT02229061.1:0-16384 GCA_011762715.2 Neuroterus valhalla | reverse complement strand
TGAAAAAAATTAGGCAACAAAACTTCTCTTTCGCTTTGGACAAACTTTGATCGAGTGCGCAGCACGAGACACGCGATTAGAATGTATTCGTTAAAGCCGGAGAAGCTTTAACAAAAGAGAATTCACACTCTATATAAAACTGTAGGGAGGTACGAGCGCGAAGCGCGAGATCCGAAAGACGCGCGCCGTAGGCGCGCTCAAACTTGCGAGCGAAGCGCGCGACGAGAATGTGCCCGCGCGGCGGGCAGATTTTTTTTTGTTGAAAGTGTTCTCTTCAGCTTGGAATTCAACTCATTATTTGAAAATACACATCTTCTGGAAAGATTATTTGATATCGGTTGAACATTCACAATTTTGGGTTGAAACTACGATTTGATGTACTTTTGTACAGCAAATTTGTCTCAGGGCTTAAAAATGTCATATTTTGCATTAAGTGTTGTCTTTTTGTTTGCAAATCAATTTTTTCAGGTGGGATTTCAACTTTTTTATTTGAAAATGCAAATATTTGGTTGACAATAATTAATAAGAGCAGTAGAAAACTGAATAATTTGATTGAAAATTCAATTTCTGCTGTTGCAAGTTCAATTTTTCTGTTGAAAATCAAGATATTTTGTAAAAAAATCATCCTTTTTGATTGAAAAATAATCTGTCGCAATTGAACATTGAACAACTCCGTAAAAAATTTGTATTTTTTATATTATTTTAAATAAATAGATGAAAATATCTCTTAGGAAAATCAATTTTCTTTTCAAGATTTATTAATCGAACTGATATTTAACTATTGTAATTGTGGTTGGAAATGTAACTATATTTCTCAGATTTTTTAAAAAATAATGTTCTTGACGGTAAATTCAAATAACTCACGCATGAATATTTGGTCCAGAATTCATATTTTTTAGTCCGTCTTTCTGGTTTCAAAATTTCATATCTTATGTTACCTATTTCCATCTTTTTTGGTAGAAATAACAATTTCTTGAGTGTAAGTTTGCCTATTCCGTGGAAAATCCATTTTTCCTAGTAGAAAACTAATCATATTAGTCGTAGGTTCCGCATTTGCAGTTATTAATTAACTTTTGGCTTTAACAGCAAATCATTTTGCTTAAAGTCAGCTCTTTTTTCGAAGAATAATCTGTTGTTGTTGATCATTGAACTGCTTTGTTGAAAATTCGTCTTCTTGGAACATGGTGGATTATTTTTTATTTTTAATAAAAATCTTCTTTGTTAGAAAAAACGTTTCATGTCTTATCCTAAGATCCAGTTTCAAATTGAGATTCAAATATTATAATTTTATTTTTAAATGTAAAATGTTTTCCGCAAATTTTGTTAAGAATTCATATTTCATGCGGGAGAAAATTTTCTATCTGAGTTGAACATTAATATTGGTTGTTGAAAATTTGTTGGTTGAAAATTAATATTCCTCTGTTCAGAATTCGACTTGTGGCTAAAAAAGTTAATCAAATATTCAAATTTCGGGTTATATAATGGAATAATTATAATTATTCTATAATAATAAAGAAATTACTAGTATTATTATTTTTTTTTCTCTAAGCAGTTTTTAGTTTTTACGCGAGTTTTTATTGAGTAATTTCGGTTTTAGAATTTCGTGAATAATTAATAATTATTAAGTGATGCATGACGATCATTTCCAGACGAAGTTGATATTTTATCGAAACATAATCATGACTAGCTAAATCATCTCGTTCGACTAAAGTTTCGTCTCGTGGTGACAAGTATCGTGTTCAAAGGTGTAATTTCATCTGACGATATTGTTGTAACAATTTGAAATTCTTGAGATTCATGACTAAAAATGATTTCTGTAATGAAATTGAAGGCATAATAATTCTGAAAAAATTTTTTTTACAGGGTGCCAACTTGACCGGGAAACGACCGAGAATTTTATTGACCAGGGAAAACCCGGGAATCCATTTAAAAACCGGGAATTTACTTGACCTAACCTAGCCAAATAAAAATTCTACCCAGGAATGAACGAGAAATGACTGCTTTCTTTTTATGAATAAGAAGGTTTCCTTTAGTCTGATTCTGGAATTTTTCAATATATTTATCTATATATCTATGCTGCTTTATTGAAAATTTGTCTTTTTGAATTATAATTTAATGAATTATTTTTGATTTTGAATAAAAATCTCCTTTGTTAGAAAAAACGTTCTACGTTTTGTCCTAAGATTTAGTATTCAAATTGAGATTCAAATATTCTAATTTTGGTTTTAAATGTAAATTTTTTTTAGCAAATTCGTTCTTTTCTGCCCTTTTGCAAATTTGTTGCTCCGTGAGATTTGTAAACCTTTAATTATTTCGCCTATTATATTAAAATAAAATTATAATGCGGATATTCTTAGTTTCAAATTAAGAAAACACTTCAAGAAGTTCTTTGAGTAGAAACTTGTTTGAATTGTTTTTTATAAATTTTCATCATTTTTAAATTGAATAATCAACTACTTAATTAATAGAGAAACTCTCTTTTTGTAAATTAATTTTTCTGCCAAATGTGAAATATTCAATTTTAAATTCACCTCTGGTATTTAAGTTCAAGTATTTAGTTGAATACTGATTCTTGAATTTATAAATAAAACTATTTCTTTGAGAATTTCTGTACTTTGTCGATAATTCGCCTGAAAATTCATCAGTTGGTTTGAAAATTTATCTCTTCAACTGAAAATTTAATTGTTTCATCTTAAGTGGGAAATTTATCTTTTCTAGTTATAAATCGAAGTATTTGTATGAAAATTTTACTTTTGGAATTGAAAATCCAATTATTTCTTCAAAAATTCACACATTTTGTTAAAAAATTGATATTTCGGAAGGAAATTACCTTTTCCTTCAAAAGTGAATTCTCTTGTTTAAAAATTCTTTTTTACAGTCAACCATACAAGTTATACAATTGATTATTTTCCATGTTATTCGAAAATTTATCTAGTAAAAAACACTTATGTTAGTTCAAAAATTAATTTTTGAAACCAAAAACGTTATTATTTCACTTTTTGGTTGGAAATGATATTTTTTTCATAATTTAACATTCAACCATTTTGTTGAAAAACTGTATTTTTTGGTTGGAAATATTAATTTTCGGTGAAAAATTCAATTATTCTAGTTGAAGATTTTTGTTTGAAAAATTCATCATTTTGTATAAAGATGCAACAATTTTTATGAAAGTTTTTTTTTTCTTGTTGAAAGATAGTTTCTATTGTATGAAGTAATTTTTTTAACTGAAACTTCAACTTATTTCAATTAAAAACTCCATAGTTGTAGTTGCAGATTCATTTGTGTAGCTAATATAAATTCTTTCCAATTTGTAATTCGAGCATTGAAATTTCGATTGACAATAATTTATTTTGTTCCGTAAAAATTGTTACTTTTCCATGGAACATTGTTTTTCTATGTTGAATGAAAAACCTTGCTTGTTGAAAATTCGTCTTTCCGGTTGGAATCCACTTCTCGATGAATTATCAATCGAGAATTGAACTATTTTTGATTACGACTTCAATTATTGGTTGGTCCATTTCATTATTTTATTTAAAATTCAACAATCTAGTTCAAAAGTAATCCTTTTTTATCGAAAATTGTATTCTTGCGTCGAAAACTAAACTCTTTGGGTAAGCAACTCCACTTTTTTCGTCGGAAATTCGTCTTTGTGGCTTGAAAATGCAATTGTTCAGTCAAAAATCGATCTTTTTACGATTCAAAAATTCCACTAAAAATAAACTACCGGGTTAAAATTTAAACTGCCTTGTTAGGAATTTATTTATTTTCTTTTTTAGGATTTATCTCGTTGAATGAAAATCAACTTTTCTGTAGATAGATTGTTTTTTTTTTTTTTTTTTTTGGTTAAAAATTAATTTGGCTTATTGAAAATTCCTCTCCGGTAAAGATTAACTTTTTGGCTTCCCAAATTTATCCAAGTTATTACCTAAATACAGGATAGTCCTGGTGACTGGATATACATTATTGAATATCCCAAGTGCTAAATCACAAGTGGCCCAATGTTGGCCCAGTATTGGCAGAGATGTTACCGAATCTTGGCCGCCAGTGCTGCGCCATTACCATAGTGAAACTTCATTTCTTCCTGAAGAAATTCCTCCTTTCCATTATTTCCAGTTAGAAATCAAACTGTTTGATTGATCTGTTTTGGTTGGAAATCCAACTATATCTTGGTCAGAAATCTTCTGAATTTTTCGGCTAAAAATGAATCTGTCTTCGCTAACGTTCTGGATATTTTATTAAAAAATTCAATTATAGCGTTTAAAAATGTATCTGTTTTGGCTGAAAATTTTATTCTTATTTGTAAAAAAATTCATCTTTAAAATTTGAAAATCCATCTTTACTGGTTTAAAATTCAGCTATTTGGTAGGAATTCAACTTTTTGTTGGAAATTCAAATTTTCGAGTTTCAAGTTCTATTGTTTGGTAGAAAATTTATGGATTTGGTTTGAAACTTCAAAACTTTTTTCTTCCTTTTTTTTTTTTTATTGTAGGGTTAAATTACGAATTTTGGCAGAGAAAGTCATGGTGAAATTAGAAATTACAAGAAATCTAAATTAAACTTTACGGGAAGACTCTCGTTTCCTCATCGCAGTCAACTTGTGAGATCAAATTATAGAATGGATGATTATGAACAGTAATAAAGATGTCCAAATGTTAAATTTACCATTGGGAATTATAATTCATCCAAGTGGAATTGAGGCAATGTTATACTTTCCGGATTCCTACATTACCGACCTTTTTTTTAACAACTCATGTCTACAAAAATTATCCAAAATCAAAATTTTTTGGTTCAAAAAGTTTAGAACCATGCAAACGTCCCTAGAGCCTCCAAAATATTCTCTAAGAATTTCAACAGTTCCTATGGACGTAAGTTGTTGCAAAAAAAATGTCGGTAAAGTAGGAATTGGATAAGTACAACATGGCCTTAATATAAAACAAGATAATTGGAAGATACACAAATGCTCAAGTCTAAACGCTTTTCAGTCAACGCGACTTGTCGTTTGAACCCTAGGATTTCTTTCTAATATTAGGGCTTTCCCGTTTAAGAACCGGTAATTTTTAGATTTTTACTCTACTTATTTTTAGGTTCGAAAGGAGCAGACGGAAATTAACTCCTCTCTTGTAAACGTTTCTTATATTCCAATGAATACTTTAAAAAGCCCAGTAAATTTAATAAATAATCGTTTTCCCAAAGTTTGTATTTGCATTTTATTATTGTGAAAAAGACTTTTTCATTGTCATTAGAAAATGCGTTTCTTAAAATCGGATACTGTAGGTCAATGAAAAACGGTATTTTCTGAAAAAGCAGAAAAATCTCATCAAACTATATTTTAATAATTGGATTTTTTGTTTTCAGCACAAATATGCCACTGCAGGACATAACGATGAACCAAACTCTTCCTCTAGTCAATGGTGAGTATTTTTTTTCTAAACGTGAGAGAGGCTTAAAAGATTTGAGAACGGCAGAAAAATTATTTTCGAAAATTTTGAGGTTTGACCGCTTTTGATAGTTAGGGCTTCAATTGGAAAATTTCCATATTGAATTTCGAAAATTCAAATGTTCTACTTTGCATAACTGCAAAAGTTGATAAAGTTGAACTTGAACAATGGTATGGACTCAAATTGAATGCTTGAGCAATTGAGGAATTTGAGGAATTGAATTAATTATAAAATTCGAACAATCAAAAAGTCAAAGATTGAATTGTGTGACATGTGGACACTGGATCAGGGAACCGGAAGAATGGCCAAGATTTTTTTTTTTACCAGGAATTTGACAAATCTTGGAAATGAAATTCTATTTGTCATACATTTTTTATCATATAATACAATGCATTTTAGAATACGTTCGACTTAAATTTTATATGTTCAATTATCGTTAATTTTCTTAAAAATGAAATCATCCAGTTTACGATGCATTTTTCTAAAAAATTGCATTCTAAAAATTTTCCATTTCAGGTTTTTTTGTGAGCTCATGTCAGACTTTCAATTGAAAGAATTCGAAACTGCAGTTTCAGAGACGTAAAGAATGCAGCTATTTGGTTGAAAATGTTTTTTTCTCTATAAAAATGGATCTTCTTGGTGAAAATTTTAAATTTTGTAGTTTGAAATTTAATTCTTTGGTTTGGAACTGAATTATTTTGTTGAAGATTCATCCTTTTTAATTGAAAAATAATCTGTTGTATTTGAGCATTGAAAGTTGAAAGTTGAAAGTTCGTATTTTTTTGATTGAATTAAATCATTTAAGAATAAAAAATCAAAATCTTCTTTGGTAGGAAAGTTATTTTATACGTCAAGATTTATTTTTAAGTTGATATTTAACTATTTCAATTGAGGTTGAAAATGTAAATATTTTTAAAAATGTTTTTTTTTGGTTGAAAATCAACTTTTTATACGACTTAATATGTTCATCAAATAAATTTCAGTAATTCATTTTAGGATCTAAAGTGATCTGTTCATATATTGGAAATTCCATATTTTGGAAAAAATGTCTCATTCTCTTTGAAAATTGATCTTTTTTGGTAGAAATTTCAAATTTCTTCCTTTTTTGTTTGTTAAAAATGCCACTATTTGATTGAAGATTCATGTTTTTCGGTTCAGAATTTTCCTGACTTGTTGGTATCTTTTTTAAGTAGGAAGAAATTTGACCTAGTATAATAAGACCAGATATACTATATGCAAATATATGATATTATTCAAGACAATTATTACATCATATTTACGACCGTTTATCGTCACTCATCGAACGATGATCAAAATGAATAGACTCATTGTTCCAAAGAGTTCTCAGCAATCCTGATATCGTGGACAATGAAACTATTTTTCTTTAACTTCCTTGATCCTCTTACTGCCACACCCTCCTTTATTGTTAATTTCCGAAGCAAATTGGTTCTGAACTGAAGCGTATTATCGTTGACTTGGATAACGGAAATGATAGTTCAAGACGTGGTGCGAAAATAATTACTCACTTCATATTCAATATCAACAATTGATGACTAACAATGAGGACTAATTTTTTGGAGACTAATATTTGAGTTTTTTAATTTCTCATCACAGTTACTATTATATTTTCTATTATGCACCATTTTCGGTAAGAGAGGACCTATGTACAAGTGCAACTCGTTCGGCAAACGAAAGGTCCTGGGTTCGCATCCCATCAAAGTTGAAGGGCGATCCTTTTTTACATTCTCATCATAATGAGAAGGTATTGGTTTTATGTGAAAATCGACTTTTGCGGGATATATGAAATTTCCACGTTTTGAGACCTCCTGATTCCGAAAAAGTAGTTTTTACATTGGTGTCTCCCTTTCTGTTGTTGTCGTTGTTGTCTGTATACTCCATAACTTTTGAAAGACTAATCGGATTGGATTGCCCTTTGGCAAGCATTTTGAGGGACCAAAAAGACAGGTCAAGTTTGTTAACTAGCTATGTTGGATGAAAAATCAAAGAGGGGGAGAATTTTGAACATTTTTTTTTTACTTTTCCCCAAAACTTAAAAATTGTAAGACCAATTTCTTGTAGCACGTAAAAAGTGGAACTTGGGATTCCACTTTTGATTGCATAAAAAATAAGGAAAAAAACTGCCTGCTGCGTAAGCACATTGTCATCGCGCGCTTCGCTCGGAAGTTTGAGCGCGCCTAGGGCGCGCGTCCTTCGGTTCTCGCGCTTCACGCTCGGCCTTCGTACTTCCCTACAATTGTGTATAGAGCTTTTGAAACTTATACGTAGAATGCAGCTGCTGTATTTGATGATTTTGAATCCTCTTTTGTTAAAGCTTCTCCGGCTTTAAGGGGGGGATAGGGTCAAAAAATCGATTTTTTCGTTGTTGCATTTTCTTATAGGGAAACATTTCAAGAAAATTGCTTTCAAATTTCAAGTTATTCGGAGCAAAACTCTCAAAGTTATGCACCTTTCTGAAACACGAGGACAGCGTTTATTTATAAATTTTAAATTAAAATTTTAAATTAAATTTATTTTTAAAAAATAAATACATTTTTCGCTTTTTTACAGTTCAAAACTTTAAACGCATTTTTCTCAAAATCATAGTTTTGGAGTCGGTGTTCACTCTCCTGAAAAAACTACTCAACCGATCGTTGTCAAATTTGGTACACACTTTCTAGATACATATTACGAGGGTCCAACGGTTTTAATTTTTTATTTTTCCGACATTGAGGATGTTTTTCACTCACAGAATGGCGAAATTTTTTGTCAAAAATCACATTTTTCGCTTTAATCGGCCATAAAAAATTAAAAAATTTAAAAATTCATGATTGGACAACGTTGGACCCAAGAAAAACATATACTTTAATGATTAAATCCTACTCATTTCGATCATACAACTCGACGTTGAGATATGATGAACACCGCAAATAAGAGACGTCATCGTGAATCTGCCGCCACCGGCTTATTTCTTCATATTTTTGTGCCAAAATTTAAGCAAATGTTATTGAAATGTTACTTTATAATGTGCCTAATACTAGAATAAATTTACTTTTGTAATATTCCCCAAAAAAATTCATGAAAAAACATTTTTTAGACCCTACCTCCCTTAACGAATACATTCATGTCTCGCATGTCTCGTGCTACGCACTCGATTAAAATCTGTCCGAAACAGGAACTTTTTTACATTACCTTTATTTTTAATGCATCAAATGTCTTTAATATTAATTTATATACCTCGTACCTTGTTTTTTTTTAAATTTATTTTGTCTATTTCTAATATTAATATAATTACAATTAGAACAAAAACTATTGTTTTTTCGGATTTATACCGATACTATGCATCTCATGAGTAAAAAAATTGAACAAAATTTGTAGATGTTCTTTCAAAGAACAGTTTTGTTCTTAAGCTGGATTTTTTATTTTCAGACTATTCTTGCAGAAAAAACAGAAACTACATGCCTTATCGAAAAATGATCGAGAACAAACTTGCGGAAATGTTTTAGATAAACAATTTTGACCTGTCTTTTTGGCCCCTGGGGACGTATGCCAAATCACGATCGAATATGATCATTCTTCCGAAAGTTATCAAGGTCACAGGTTATTTTTCATTATTTTTTGTGCGATCAAAATTGGAATCTTCGATTTCCTGAGAAAGTTCAAAAAGTTGTATTCACCATCTTGCAGGGCTCCCAAGAAGAAACATTTTTTCTCTCTGACTTTCTTTGCAATCTTGCATTTAACAACTTCGATATAAATTTGCCTTTTTTACTTGGATTCTCCTGTATTTGATTGAGAATTATAATATTTCTTGGTGGAAAATTCAACTGCTCGGTTGAAATTCGAACTACTTTGTTGAGAATTTATTTTCAAATAGAAATTCATCTCCTTTGTTAACAATTGAACTTTTTGGTTGACGATAATAGTTTTTTTTCTCTTTTTCGAAAATCCGTTCTTCTAGTAGAAATTAAAAATTGTCGGTTAAAAATTAACCTCTTCGGTTGAACTTCATCTAATTGATTGAAGATTACAAGGTTCAATTCCTTCTTTTTTTGCTTGAAACCTAATAATTTTAGTTGAAAATTGATCTGTTTGGTTGAAGATTAATCTTTTTTCTGTTAAGCATTGAACTATCTTGTTAAAAATTCGCCTTTTCTGTTTGGTTTATAAATATTTTTTCGGTTTAAAATTAATGTGTTTTTGTGGAAGAACAGTCGTTTCTGGTATAGAATAAAAATTCTTAATTAAAAATTGATCTTTTTGGTTGCAAATTGATCTTTCTTTGTTAAGTATTGAATAATCCAGTTAAAAATTCGTCTTTTCTATTTTATTTTTCGAAGTGTCTCGTCGTCCCGAATTTCGGGACGACTAGCAACTTTGCGTGTTCAGCTACTCATCCCGAAAATAATGTAATTAATAATAATTTCACTCCTTTCTGGTGGACAAAGGTAAGGAAAACAATTGCTGGTCATTGTAATACTCAGTATGTTTTTCTTTGCTTCATTAATTGCCTAATTACTGGCATTTTTCGGCGATAGAAAAACTCGCAAAGGATCTCGCGCGCGAACAAGTGGGGAGAGTCGGACCTTCTGATTGGTTGGCTGCTCCTCCCTTCCACTGGAATGTGGCGAAAATCCGTTGCTAACTGAATTCTAGGAACGTTGCATTTCTGGAAATTAGGAACTAAAGCTAAATATTCGAATTGAAATCTCGATGACTATTAATCTAATTGAAAACGCAGTTTTAAATTACAACTACCATGAAACATTTTGGTCTCAATTATTTACAAGTACTAGAAGATTATGATCAACCTAATTTCAAAATCATAATAAGTTGACTGCAATAGTCGTTGTAATAGGATGGTATATAACAATATATTAAATTCAATTTGAAATGCTCAAATTCCTAATACTTCAAGTGAAAATGTTGCATTTTGAACTTGAGATATCAATTTTCAACCAAATAGTTGAATTTTCTACCAAAAAAAAAGAAAATTCAACCAATTGATTCAGTTTTATATTGAAAGAGAATAATTATCATGAAAAATGTCATGATTGATAATTTAACAGGAGAATATATTCATTTGAAATAAGAAATGGTTGAACTGAACCGAAAAGACAGAATTTTGAACAAAACATTTAGATCCTCAACCAAAACAGAATAATTGATAACCAAACAGTTGCATTTCTTGGCCACAAAGACGGACTTTCTATGAAACTCTAATTTTCAACCAAATTGTTCAGTTTTCAAACAGAAAAGAAGAATTCTTGTAAAAACAGTTGCATTTTTCACAAATAAAGATGAATTTTCAAACCAAAAAGACGAATTCTTAACCAAGTAATAAAGTTTCCCATTCGAATAGTACAATAATTTTGAATCCAAAAGGATAAATTTTGAACAAAACAGTTCAATATTGTCAACCAAAAAGGATGTATTGTTAACGAAACTGTGTAGTTTTGAATGAAATAGGTCAATTTTCAATCGAAGAGAGAAATTTCCACAAAAATGTTGACTTGTAGACCAGCAAAGATTTCTCAGCCAAGAAAGTACAAAAATTCCGACCAACTTGTTTAACTTCCATGCCAAGAGGACAAATTTCTTATATAAAGTAGGTGAGATACTATCCCCATTTGTAAGTCCTATAGGGGACGGAAAGTCAACGCTGTGACTGGTTACAAAAAATAATGTGGGTCACACACCTCCCCCTTTTCCCAAATCTTGTAAGGGCGGAAAGTCACCGCTGTGACTAGTCATAAAAAATAATGAAGGTCGTACCCCTCCCTCTTCTACCAAGTCTTGTAGGGGCGGAAAGTCACCGCTGTGACTAGTCATAAAAAATAATGTAGGTCATACCCCGTCCTCCTTTTCCCAAGTTAGTGGGGGCAAAAAGTCACCGCAGAGTTTTGTCCCAAAAAATAATGTAGGTCGTACACCTTCCCCTTTCCCAAGTCTCGTGGGGGTAGGATTTTAATTTCATGAACCAGAGTTGCATTATTAGAATTTTTTTCCGAACCACTAGCCAGCTTGTGAAAATAGACTAGTCTGCTCATTTTTGTGCACTTAATAGGGGTAAAGTTCATAATAAATCAATTATTTTCAGGATGACCATTCCAATGATGATATTAGGCTAGTCGTCCCGAAATTCGGGACGATTAGACGCAGCCTTCATTTTTTAATATTTCTTCGGTTGAAAATTAATTTATTTTTGTTGAAAAACTGTATTTTTTAGTAAAAAATGAAAATTATAAGTCACAAATTCAACTTTTTGGTTGAAAATTTATCTTTCTTTGTTGAGTATTGAATTATCATGTTGAAAATTCGCTTTATCTATTTGATTTTCGATATTTGTTCGGTTGAAAATTAATTTATTTTTGTGGAAGAACATTCTTCTCTGGTATAAGATAAAAATTCTAAGGTAGAAATCCATGTTTTTGGTTGAAAATTTATAACTTTAGTTGAAAATTTGTCTCTTATAGATGGGAATTCAAATTTCCGGTTGAAAACTAATGCATTTATCTCTTTGTTAGATATAAGTACGTTCTTTTGCAGTTTGGAATATTTCTTACATTCTTTAAGAAGAATTTGAATAATTAAAAAAAAGAGCGAAAGACATAGAAAAAAGAGAAAGAAGGGAATTTGGAGGTTGCTTTCTCTGTTATCTTTCACCTTTCTTTCTTCACGTTTTTTTATCAATAGGTGTGTTCGAAGGTGTTTGTCCAAATTTAGTCCTTGGATTCTTGGTTTTTTCAATTAATTGCCAGAAGTTGCAGATTTTATTCCGAATTTTGGACGGTTAAAAGGAATTTGATTTTGTTTATTTCACCCAATTTAAAATTCCCTAATTCTACGTCTCAAACACTCTATTTTTTCTCTGGCATTTTTCTTTTTGAGAATCATAAAGCATTTTGAAGCCTTAGCAGCTGTTAAAATTATTAAGGAAACATTTTCTTAGCAGATTGATTAAAATAGAAGCGCGAATGCAATTCTTAGTACTAGATCAGAATTAAGAGGTAAATCTCCCTTCCGGGATTTTTCCTGAAGATGCGTCCAAATTCTAAAACTGGTGACAGTAAAACCACGACTAGATGACAGAAAGTTTCTGGGAAGTGTCCTGCATGCTTTGGTCTCGTTTATGCTTTTCGACCACCGTGAAGACGAGCAATTATATTTTGGGGTTGAAGTACTGGTTTTGACTATCATTAGGTAACTTTAACTATTATTGAAATACAAGGAATTGAAACCATCCAGTTTTTTCAAGATGAGGATAGGTACATGAAGCAAATTTGATTGATTTACTAAGTGTCTTAAAATATACTCTACAACCCTATTTTCATTCATTTTTTTGTTTAATTCTTTTTTATTTGGATATTACTAGACCAATCCACATGTAGAAATTGAGATCAGGTTTTAGTAGGGCTCTGTACAGTTTTACGCTTTTCCTATCGGGCACTAATCAGGGACAATGGAGAAGGCCGGAGGACTAAGTTCTCAAACCCTGTTTTGGCCAGGCTCTAGCTGGAACTCCTAACCAGGCACTAACGATGGTGAACAAAACCTCATCTTACAACTGATCAGGATAACTAGAATGAGAATCTTAGAACAGGATTCTATAATTGCGTATAAATGCATAGCTAGAAAGCGTACATTTTCTGTTAGAAGGCGATCGACGGACCGCACCGTAGCTCAGTTAGTAGAGCATTCGTCTGGATAACGAAAGGTCCAGCTTGTCTCAATGTCATAACTGATTATGATAACCAAAATGAGAATCTTAGAATAAGATTCACTAACCAGGTAACCTTTTTTATCGACCATTGTCTAGACCCTCTTTATTCTTTAAATCCCTCGCATATAAAATTGAAATATTGAATTTTCAAGAAATAAGATTAATTAATAAACACATTTATACATTTTTGTATAAAGATTTTGAACCTCCAAAGCAGAATGTTGACTACTGCAATATAATGATTGTAAATTTTTTTTTTAAGTTTCTCCGGCTTCAACGAATGCATTCTTATCGCGTGTCTCGTGCTGCGCACTCGATCAAAATTTCTCCGAAACGCAAACTTTCCTATGTTATCTCAAACTCTGAAAAATTAATGATAACAAAGATGTAGCTCATTCTTAAATAGAAAACTTTTGTTGCTTGATTTTTTAAAAATATTGTGTAGTTTTTCTAGAAATTCAATTTTTTTATGTTTCTTTTTATTTTTTACGATTGAAACAAAAACTTCGCGTCCAATCGGAAAATTGATGATAACAAATCTAAACATCTTTTTCGGTGAACAACTTTTCTGTATCAATCTTTTGTCTTAGACTTTAACATTCTTCCAAATATTCAATTTTTTATTTTTAATATAGTGTTTTATGATTGAAAAAAACCACTTTTCATATCAATTAAGAAATTGTACCAAATTTGTTGATTTTTTTTTTTTTTTTGATTCCACAATTTTTGTTCAATTATATTTTTTCATAACTTCCATATGGGTTGATCAAAAAATGAAACTTTCTATTTCTAATTATTTGTTGTGCGAGCAAAAAGGGAATTTTAGATTTTTTTAGTAAATTGTTCAAATTTTCTCTCATGAGAGAGATTTTCAACTACAATTATTATCATACACAAATCTCCTTCAGAAAGATTTAATTTAAACAAAGTAGGTAGCTATATAATATAATAGTTAAACTCTTTACCAAATCAGTTGAATATTGAACAAAATAATCCAATTTTCAATTAAAATAGATTTTTCAGTTAAGAATAGAAAAAGGTTCAATGAAATAGTCGAATAGTTTTGAATCTCAATAAAAACAGATCATTTATCTACCAAACAGTTGTAATTTTAGGCAAAACAGATGACTTTCAATCAAACACCAATAAATGAACACAAAAAAGTTGCATTTTCTACCGAGAAAGATTTTCAGGCAAGAAGAAAAAAATCACAACCAAATTGTTGAATTCCTAAGTCAAAAAGTATGATTTTTCAACGAAATAATAGATTTTTTAATTCAAAATTCAACTGTTTCGTTGAGAATTCGTGTTTTTGGGGACAAAAGTTTGTCCTTTTGGACTAAACATTCATTTTGATGGAAAAGTCATCTTTGAATTTATATATAATTTATAAATAATCAATTCTTCTTTATAAAAAATGAATTATTAATAAGGTAGTTAAACTTCCAACCATTTTCTTGAATTTTAAAGGTTTTTTGCTTTAGTTGATTATTTAAACAATTAGATTATTCTCAACGGAAAATGTGATAGGTGATAGTTTTTCTAAAAAGCATCTTAATATCAATGAAAAACCAATTGTATCCACTGAGAAAAAAAGTGGCAACAAATTAGTTGAATATTTAACCAAAGACGATAAATTTTCAACAACACAAAAAAGTATTTCCAAAAAAGTGGTTATTTTTTAAGCCAAAAATTGGAAATTAGAAATTAATTTAATTTCTCGATCGTAAAGATGAATTTTCAGGAAAGCAGTTGAAGTTTACACATCAAAAAATTGTTTAAATTAGAAAAAAAAAATTTCAGACAGATTTTCGAATTTTCAGGCCTAATAGAGGAATTTTCGCAGAATTTGGTTCGATTTTCCAGCAAAAAAGATGACTTTCGAACTAAATTGTTAGATTTTTAATGTGGGAATTAACATATCAATTTATATGCTATAGCTAGTAAATAATATATCTTGAATTTAATATTGTTCTAAATTTTGTAGTAATTATTCTGAAGATCCTAATGCATGCATATAAGTGAAAGGACAAATTTTGATATAAATATAATAATAATAATAATTTTTTTGTACAAATTTGTACAATGATATTCTCAGAAATATCGTGTCTTATATCTTTGATGATCTTTTGTTTAAGGATGTACTCTACGTACAGTCAATCTCAAAATTTTATAGTTTTTATAATGATTCATAAAATCGATCTACTAAATATATCTGGTAATAATTACTGCGTATTTTGAAGGAGGCTTTTAAGTGTGCTCCAGAAAAGAGTATTCAGTTTGAAATTATTTATTTATTACAAGTTATTTAGAGTTTTAGTTTCTTCTTTCTCGTTAGGAAAAAGTTACAATAATTCGTATCCAATCCTAATGATCAAGGCCTCATTTAATTCTTTGAAGAATTCTCTGCAATTATATTTGGGTAGGTTTTATTGGAAAAATTATTTTGGAAATCATAATTATCGTAATTGTTATAAACAATGAAAGTTCAAATTTCAATCAGTATTACCCAAATAGAATTGTAGAGAATCTTTTCGAGAATAAAATGAGGCCTCGATTGGATTAGGTAAGAAGTGTAATTTGTTCCCTAACGAGAAAGCAAAAACTGAAACTCTTTATAACTTCTGATAAATAAACCATTTGAACCTGCATTATTTTTTCCTGCAGCACATTCAAAAGCCTCCTTCAAAATATGCAGCAATAAATATGAGATATATTTTGGTCAATTTTATAAATCATTATAAATATTATCGAATTTTCAAATTGACTGTACGTAGTCTACATCTTTGAGGAAAATGACTTGAAAAGGATGCAAATTTGCATTGGAACGCGTTGTCAACGTTGAAAGATCTGAAATACAACCGGAGTTAGCTATTAATGGATTTTTAATAAATGTTATAATATATTCAAAGTTCAAGCTCCATTTTTGTGTCTGGGAAAGTTGTTCCGGATAATTTTGTTGGTATAGAATTATATGTTGAGTTTCGCGAAGTTAGGAATTATGGATATGGAGACGGTAATGACCGGAACACAAGAAACAGCATTCTAATTGATACTAGGAAACACGATGGTCAGATTAGATTGGATGGATCTAATTTTCAACATCCAGCGTGCGAAAGCAGAGTATTTCGAAGAGTATTATTACATTCCCATCATTTATGATTGAGAAAGTATTAGAATCGTCTGAAATTTCACATCTTGAATTTTCAACGGATCTCCACGTTTC
>WSXT02229050.1:0-14814 GCA_011762715.2 Neuroterus valhalla | reverse complement strand
ACACCTAATAATAAACTTGATATGATTTAAGAAATTTTAGCTTGACCAATTTTATTTTAAAATTGTTTAATGATTAATTAATTAATTAAATTAGTACAATCCATGTTTTTCCTTCATGAATGACTTTTAATTTGAGGATGTTCTCGACGTACAGTCAAACTCGGAATTACTCAATTTTAAAGCTTATTTATAAAATCAAAATAAGACACTTTGCTCTTTGGAAGGATGTTGCATAATGTTACTAAAACTTCAATGATCAATGTGATTTTTCCTGTCAAGTTTATAAAATATTCTAGAGATTATTGAATGTATTTTTGTATTTTTAAGCAAATCAAGTTGAGATGAGTGTTGACTTAAAAATTTTCTGAAGTCGGCTTATTACACCAATGTACCCGAATATGGTATCTCTAGTGTCGTTCATAATAAGATCAGCCTTACGTGACAAGAGTCTGGTAGGTTTGAGTTTGAAATGCTCATTAGTAAAGATGTTACGGAAAAATTGTGAGACACGCAGATTTTCAACGTTGGAACTGGTTTGGAATTGAAAGTCAGTGTTTCTCAATCATCTATGGTCCCCATGGGCCATTTGGCTCGGGCCATGCCCATGGCGCTCACGGCCGATAAAGTCATCGCGTGCTTCCCTTTCACAGTTTCATTTTTTCGACCGATCTCACATATTACTTTTTTATTTGTTCCAGGTAAGTAGCGGCAACGTCTGAGTCTGAACCTTCTAATTTTTTCGACACCCTGTCGACGATTCGTCACGAGTAAGTCTAATGGCCCTCAACAAAATACATTTAGTTTCAAATTTCGTACATTTTCTTGAAGAAACGCAAATTCAATTTGAGTGAAATTTAGGGAGTAAACCCATCTTTTACGTAATCTTCATTTCTATTTAATTTATATCAAATAAAATGACCACCGACATGCATCAGCTTCCAATCTGGACCATTACGCTCAGAAGCAGTTCTCACGAAATGAAAACATTTTACACGAAAATCTTATTAGGCTGATTGGATACATTCAGAATGTATTTAGCTATAGAATGTGGATTATGATTGCTTCAAATGAAATAGCGAATGCCAATTGATTTTTAATTTAGAAATCGTCGACTTCAGAGGCGTTGTTTGAATAAAAAAGGGAAATGTGTATAAGCACTTAGAAAAAAAGTTGGCTGGAATTAAAAAAAAAACCTTGCTCTTGAATATATGTTCCAATGTACATGTAAATTTGGTTTTGAGAAAGAAATATTAGTTTGAATCGACAAAATTTCAATTGATTTTGAAAAATGTTGGTTGATATAATTCTCCTTCTTTCAAAGAGTTTGGTTAAAACAACTTGAAAATTTGGTTGACTCCACCAAATATTTCCACATACGTACATGTTCAATGAGCACATTATTTTGTTGCAGAAATTAACATTTTGTTCATTCAAAAGGTTTGACATCCCTTTAAACAGGAACTCGGAATTGCTTTCAGTTTTATTCTTCTTCATAAGTGAAAACATATATAAGTTACAATTTTTTTTATGTTCTCTTATTGTTTTATTGATTTTTCATTTTTGTAGCATGAATCTTTGTTATTTATTTTCAACGATTATTTATAAGGTTGGAGCAGTTCAAGGAGGTCTTGGCATGACTGCATTTCAATCGTTGGGTTCGAAAGCCACGCTTGTTACGGAGCTATCAAGTAATTATGTCGGGTTAAAAGTTAATTGCCTGTACTGGGAGGTAGAAAATGCATGCATCCGATATTTTAAAAAGTTCCAAAATTATTAAAAAATTTCTGGTTTCATGATTGATTAAGCCCATGCACAATCCAAGAGTATCACAAAGAAAAGTATTTTATGCGTGGGGTGCGTATCTCACTTTCTTTATACATACAACATATATTATGTATATGGGGAACCTTCGTAGGCGATCCTTCAGATCTGCGGATAACACTCGAATTTCCGTTACCTATAATAGCCTTGTTTATTGCGGTTCATTGTCAAGCATGTATTATAAATTGTCGCTACTTAAACACCACGTAAGTCACCTATAATGAGAATATGAACATCCACCTTAAGATTTCAAATGTTATATATTGTAATAACAATAATGCAACCCATATATTTGTTATTGTAATGTTTATTAGCCAAACATTAGTATCAATCTCTTTTGAAATCGAATATACATGCACACTGACCTGTGGAACGATAATTTCACAACTCGATTGATAATCTGACCACAATTTATCCGCAAATTGGAAATTATGGGAAATCTGCAACGAGGATAATGTTACTATTTGCTCATAAATGAACTCGTTACAAATCAGACCGCCGGGGGGAGCAATCGTGTGGATATCCGCTGGAAGAATAGATGGTAGTAGATCAATTCATTTCAATTTCAAATCCTTCTTGCCGGATCAACTGGAAAAGTATAAAAGTTGATGTAAGAGTAAAGAATTGAAGGCTGCGTTTTTTTTATCTAACGTCGCGTCCCAGGACTTTAGAGACCTGATTCAGGTTACCTTTGGGCTTTACCTATACACTATACAGTCATAGTTCGTCTTCTATATTGCCAAGATCACCGACAAAAATTTAGGGTGTGTATAATCGATCCTCGTGGTGTTTCGTTTCGGGTGCCGAAGATACCCTTCGCAGGATAACGTCGCTTCCTGTCTATTGTCAAGCTGGTAAAGAATACCGACTAATTATCGTCCCTCCATTCATCATCCGGATATTCCTCGCGCAATAATACACAAAAAGGGAAAGGGGAAATTTTTCCGTTTCATTCGGATCGCTGATGGATCTCTGTTGGATTTCAAACGCTCCTCAAGACTTAGAAACTTTCTATTCTATTCATTAAACTTTGTTTTCAAGAAATTTTGTGAAAATAATTTGAAAGTGTACACTGTTGAAATATATTTGATGTGATTTGATGCAAAACATTAAATTTGCAAAAAAAAAAGATTTTTGGATGGCAACAAAATTTATATAAGTTTAAATCCAATTCGATGAAAAATGGTTGTATATCCAATTCTTATTCAAAATTCAAAGGGCATCTCTAATTCAAAATTGTATAGGTAGCAATTTGGAACTGTAGACATTGTCATTATTCTAATTTAGAAATTGCTGAATTTTTGAATCTTAAAATGTCAACGTACTCTTTGTTGAATGCTTCGTATCCAGCGTTCTTATCTATTTGGAAATATTGGAAAGTTTTTAGAATTTCAAAAAATTTTATTCTGAAATGCTTCTGATTTCATTCATTTGCCAGTGTGATTTGGAGATTGACAACTTCCACGTCTTTTTTCTTGTAACTGGAGAACTGAACTCATTTTTTATCTTCAAATAATGATTTGAATTTTACAGAATGTTTTTCGCTCTACCAGCATGTCATGCCATCCTGCAATTGTTTAATTTCAAGTTTTATATTTATAACAGCAGAGTTGAATCTGATTACGTAGAATAGGATTATAGTTGTAAAATTATCTTCAAATTTGGACGATTTAAGAGAATTTCTCATCCACATTTACAAGATTTAACAAATATTCAAAGATTCCATTGGGAAGCCTAAAAACACAAAAACCAGGTACTTTCATGTAACAAGACTCTTCCTACATTCTATAGTTATAGGGTCAGTTTTTGACCAATTCTGACAAAAATGTTCTCCTTTGACGTCTTGTATTCTTATCTGAAAAATGATAATTTTCGTTTCAGTTGTTTGACTCCAAGAGTTTGGCCTTCTTACAATTTAAGTCAATAAATCTCAAGTAAACTCCACTTAAGATCGTGCCCAGGTTTTTGTCAGGTTTTAGGATACCTGTAACAGTATACCAACTTAAAAAGGTACTTTCGAGATATTTAAGTGTCGGATGTGGTTCCGCTGCTCCATGCATTCGGAATAGGATTCGGTGACGCTCGTGAGTTCATTGAAAGACTCGGAAAGATCGTGCACAAAGGCCCTCTTATGGCGTGTAAATTGGGCCAGCCTTTGTGTTCTCTTACTCCCTCTCTCTCTTTCTCTCTCTCTCTCTGCTTTTAAGTTCAGGCTGGCCCTATGCTCGCGTGGTCTCTGCACGGAGGTCCGCGAAGGAATTTAAAGCCACCTGCTGCACTGGAATTTTTATTCTTTATGAATTTTAGGCGTGCGTTCCAAACTTCTCAATGGGCAATATCTGGCGACTGGCGACTTATTCTTCCCTCTCACCGGAAGTAAGCGAGGACATTGGAAAATAAGGGAAAAAAATTGAGAGTGAAAACAACAAATAATGTTGAAATTATAGATCGTAGGAGATAAGATGACTCATTGATTTTTACAAAGTGACTCGTATAAGCCTTTAATAGGTATACCTGGTCGTGAGAATGGGATATATGAGACAAAAGCAGCTCTTGATTATTGTATTATATAAGTTACTCCTTATGATTTTATCAGTGAGCTCGCAAACACACTACTTGGTGTTGTTCAGAAATTCTTGCACTTGTGGAGCTTTTCTTTTCCACTAGGTATACATTTCAATTTTCAGATCAAGTGAATCCTCTACGTAGTAAGCATAATTCTTGGAGAGTGATAATAATTGCTTGTGTTGAATACAAAGGAGGGCACCAGGCATCTACCAACATGCCAACAGCCCGGGCTATTCCGTGGCGGCCACCCATCCAAGTGCTAATAGCGCCCAAAGCTACTTAACTTCAGTGATTGGACGAGAACTTAGTTTTCAGCGTGGTATATCATTTAGGAGCCAAAAAACATCTAAAGTGGATTTCTAAGTTCTGATACAAAATGGCTATGATTACATTTTATTTCAAAGTAATTGCAATATGCTGCCTATAATTCCAGAATTGACTTACTTCTGAATAATTACAATTTTTTCTGTCCATAAAATAAGAATACAACCTCGATCCGAAAGTAAAATAATTATTCAATTACCAGTTTCTTAGATAAATAGAATCTCCGTAAAGACAATTAAGGATGAAAACCCTAATCAAGTTATCAGAACCTGTTATCAACAAAATTGACTTGTAAATAATGACAAATGACTTTGATGAATTGGTTAGGTAATCAAAAGACTTGAAGAATTAATCCTTAGATAGGTGATTCTAACTACATCACTACAAGAGTTGATAAGATCAGAGGAGGATATACAACAATATAAATAAGAAAAATGAAAGGTTATCGCATTTAAGAATTATAATCGCTGAAAGATCGCTGTGCAGACTGCAGAGGAAATGAATGAACTGAAAAGATGGTGCAGTTGCATTACATTGGAGATGCTACTTTGAGATATTTGAGGACACTCGTTAGTGTGTGTTTGCCGGGTTGTCGGCTGATTCCCCGAACACGTGCATTTCTTACCTACGTGGTAGCCAAGGGGCCTTGTATGAGTGGCACGAGTTTTTGTCCATGTGTGGGCGTTTGTGCAAGTCCATGAAAGGCCGGCACTTTTGATCTTAACCTGTCTGCTACAGGCACATCTATTTCGAGTGCTCTGCTTCTGTGTGTGTGTGTATGTGTGTATGTGTGTATGTGTGTAGGTATGTTTGCATGGGTGTGTGTTTGCATGGGTATGTGTGGGCTGTGGGCTGTGTAGGGTTCGTGGAGACGGGGACCAGTGGCAAGAGGAATGCACCTTGCGCCCAGGTAGGCTGTGCAACCGTCCGCACTCAAATATGTGCGCTCACTGAAAAATCGCATGACACTTTCCGAAATCCGGTGAAGGGCCCTTCTTCGTGCATTCGCACTCAGTCAACAAGTCCGTGCATGCTACGCACAGCATTTTTTTTTTCTTCACAAACTAAACAAAAACTTCTTATTTGTATTAGCTTCGCAGGTTTTGTTTGAACCGAAGCGAATGTGCCAGGAGCCTAAACGTTTTATGGCGCCCCTGGGGTTTTATATGGTGTTCAACTCTCTTCTACAAAAGACACGGAAATTTTAGCGATAAGTTGCTCGTAAACCCTCCTAATGTCCATAATACCTGGCTTCTGAATTTTAATGAAGATTTTCCTTTCGAAGTACTCCTGCAGCGAAAAATTTTCTGCGTGAAATCTTGGATTTTACTCTTCACTGCTTGGTGGACTGAATGGACCATTGTTGTTAAAATATAAATCTTTGTTATTCAATTGTCGAGACAGGTTGAGATCACAGTGATTTCAGCAATGTATAAGTAAGATTATAAGAGGCTTCGAATTACCAACGTCTCGCTTTTATCTGTAGATTTTTTTCTTTACAATGTTTATCCCTACATGAGGAACTCTTTTTAGAAATCAGTTCAAATCCGCTGATTGATCCAAGTCGAAAAAAAAGGTGATTCAGGTAGCTAGTTCCAAGGGATAATACGTATGTCATGAATGAAAAGTACCTTTGTTGAAAGTGTGCCCGAACATGTGATTTTCGTCAGATCTTTTTACGAATTCTTGAGCACCTATTGTCCTTATTCTGGGATACACTTCTTCAAGAAATTGAGATGTACTGGAGATAGCGTTAAACTGTAAAGTGCATGATACTATTTTCCGTGAAAGCGGCCTAGTGGAAACTTTTCGGTTTTCGCAGCCAAGTGTATCATCGGCTTAAGAGAAATTGAGCCCGTAAATAATATGTAAGGAAGGGAGATGGTCGTCTGCGGAATCTTTAAGAAATTTTTCCAACTAAATTTCATTCCTCCGTTTCGGAGTTTGGAATCAGTCCAGTCCACTCCTCTCCTTTATGCACATACGTTGGCTGCAGTTGCACCTGGCCCTGCAGCCAATGAGCATTGAGCAGGTGATAGGGGTCTCTAGACTCGTGGTATGTGTTCGAAGAAATCCTTTGTCAAATTAAAAAAAAGAAGGTATAAGATGAAACTGATCCTAATTTTAATTTGAGATAAAATGTCGGGAGCGCAAAAACCTGGAAAATTGGGGTCTTCCTGCGTTTGAAACTATTTGATGCTGTCAATTGTCGAAGATGTTGAAAGGATTTTAGGATCTTAAAAGTGAGGTGAAATCTTTTTGTTAATGATAGGATTTATTGTATAGAGAGATGTTAAGGGTAGAAAGCATTTTTCAAAAAATAAATTTTAGTGTTTAATTGGTTTGGAATTCTTGAGTTTAAAGCTCTGAACTTTCAGGATGGCCGAACCGAAAAAGTGATTCAAGTACAAGTGCTCGGATTATTTATCTTCGACGTATGCATATACATCCTCGATATATCCTTGAAAGATCGCTAATTCTTCATTTTACTCTCGCCACGGTCTTCATTTTTTTGCATGCCGAGATTGCCCTCAACATTTTTACCTGAATCACTGTTTAACCTCTACTTCTAATTCAATTATACAATTGTTTAACTTTGGAGACTTGCAAAGAGTTTAATTATTAATATTAATGAATATTATTATTATCTTACGTCCTGGATTAGGAGGATTGTTCCCCCCAGAAAAATAATCATCGACCCTTGTGTCTAAGATCACCGAATTTCGGTGAATATATCTGCCCTTTCCAGTCTCCCTGGGGCCATTGAAAATATTCGCTCTGCCCTCATCGAATTTCGGTGAACCTACTACAAGTCATTTTTCTTAACACATGCATGATTTCATGCCTTTTCGATGCCTATGAAGCGGAGCTAAAACTCTACTTCTCACTCCCTAGGGAGTAAAAAGTACTTTTTACTCCCTATTAGGGAGTGAAAAGTGACGTCAGAGATGAATAATGGAAATTATACATCTATAAGCTTCCATTTTACGATAATCATACCACTCACCGTAAAAACTTTGAGGAAATTTCGTTTGCAAATAATAGAATTTACGGTAATTTATGTGAAGCTATCATACAAAACTTGAAAAATAACTGTGGAGAACCGAAAATTTCCGGAAATTAACGGGAATTAACGGGAATTCAGGTAAATTTTCAAATTGAGTTTTAGGTTACTCATCCTGTTACCTTAAATTACCTGTGAAATTACTATAAATAACCGAAAATTTTCATAAATTTCAGAAAATTTATGGAAACGTTTAAAATTGAATTCCGGGTTACTTATCCTAATCTACCATAAATTAACTGTGAAATTACTATAAATTATCGAGAATTTCCGGAAATTTATGGAAATTTTAAAAATTGAATTTTGGGTGATTTATGGTGAGTCATCATATTTTTCTGTAAAAATACCATGGATGGCCGAAAATTTTCATAAATTTCCAGGAATTTATGGAAATTTTCTAAATTGAATTTAGGGTGATTTATGGTGATTCATCATATTTTCCTGTAGAATTACCATGAATGACCGGAAATTTATAGGGATTATTCAATTGAATTTTGGGTTACTTATCTCAAGTTACCATAAATTACCCGTAAAATTACTATAAATTACCTAAAATTTTTATAAATTTCCGGAAACTCATGGAAACTTTCAAAATTGAATTCTGGGTTACTTATTCTTAAGCTACCACAAATTACATGTAAAATTACTATAAATAATCGAAATTTTTCATAAATTCTCGGAAATTTATGGAAATTTGCCAAATTGAATTTTGAGTGATTCACTGCAAGTCTTCATATTTTCCTGTAAAATGATAGATAACCATGAATAACCGGAAATTCCCATAAATTTCCGGAAATTTATAGACATTTTTCAATTGAGTTTTGGGGTACTGGTCTTAAGTTACCATAAATTACCTGTGAGATTACTATCAATTACCGGAAATTTTCATAAATTTCCAGAAATTCATGGAATTTCGTGGTATTGAATTTTGGGTGATCTATGGTAAGTCACCATATTTTCCTGTAAAATTACCATAAATGACCAAAAATCGTCATAAATTTCCGGAAATTCATAGAAAATTTTTAATCGAATTTGGAACTTCTGAACTTCTTTGCGATCATGATACCTTCTTCCGAACATCAATATTGGCTGAAATAATGATTGTATTTCGAGAAATGTCTGAAATCATTCGTTTGCTATAAAAAATATCGCATGCGTCAAGTGGGAGAGGTAGTTTTTTGACTTGTGTACGTTTTCAGTACTCGTTTCCACCTCGTACTACGCTTCTTTTTGAAACTGTCGAATTTGAATTTCTCGAAGTGCATGCTATCGAATTTTAAACGTCTTGCCTCTTGATATAATAATCATACAGTTTTAATTTTTCCCAGTTGTTCAATTGTCAATTTTTAATCTTAATTGGAAAGCGCTTTGAATTCAGCATTTTTTCGCTTCAGATTTGTTAATTTCCGAGTTGTTCAGCATAATAATCTAATAATCAAATTCTGTTTTTTTAAGCTTTTCAATTAAAATCAGTTGAAAATTTAATGTCGAGACAATCAATTTTTTTCAATGAGAATTATCGTTCAAGTATGGTCCATTCTGACTAATCGACACTTGAATATGTATATCACTGGACATTATCGATTGGATCATCCCTAGTTTAGTAGTTTTGCCCCCTCCACTCTGTCGAGTGCTCTCTGGCAGCAGTGGACGATCGAGAGGATCGATAAGACCTATCGACCTCTCGATAAGGATCGAGCATGTAACGACGGAGAAAGCACAGCGCTCGCCAAATGTCACGCTCGCGGTTTCGTGGGTACAACCGCTAACGCCGATGTCAGATGGTCACGGCTCATTAGCGAGATAATACTTGGAGAAGTTTTGCAGCATGGATGCGAACGCGCCCGGCTTTATTAACGACCGCCATTATCGTTTCGCTTTGTAGAATCTTTTCCTGCTCCTCGATCCTCTCTCTTTCTCTTCTTCTTCCTGTACATTCTGCTGCACACGTATTAAGATCCTTTCCCCCTCCCTCCCCTCTCATTTTTTCCCCTCCCAGTTAATCGCGACCTGAAAAGTTTTGGCGATCAACGTTACTCAGTGGAATCTTGAAGCGGAAGGGGTGGGGCCTTTATTGTTGAATTAATTTATGTCTAGTATACCACGAGTCTCAGATAACGTTGATGAAAGAATCCTGGGTGAAGTTTCCTCTCGAAATGATCCTCATTTTGTGGCATCGGATCCTCCTCTGCTCATTTAATACAGAGTATAACCCCTATGCTTCAAGAGAGTTTTCAGACCCTCACTAAAAAATATCCTGGGCCTAATTTTTAAAATGCTAGTTGAGAAGGAGGTTTGAAATGAGGGTAGAAGATTCTTCCAAAGATCTCTTGATTGCATCAGGTTTTGGATTTTTTCATGTCGATTATTTATATAGATGTTGTGAGGAAACGTAAAAAATAACAACTGTATAGAAATTTGCATAGAAGAAGAGTGTAATTAACTCTCTTCCTTCTGGATTAGTTGCGCACGTATGTGAGTCGCTGATAGAATGATTACCCCGTGACAGGGGCACTCTACTATACAATGTGTATGGTACATTCTATAGTAGAGACACTACAGGTATAATCACTGGTTGTGTCTACACTCTACGCGAAACGCCCTCGCGACCAGCAGTCTACAGTCTACAGTTCTACACCTACACTCCTTTATCCTTTTATCTCTATCTCTTGTTTTTCTTATTACATTAGGGGGGAGGAATGATTCACGAAAGCAAATTTAGTAATCTCATCACACTGTCGAAGGCCATCACAACTGAATATTCGACGAACCGGATGCAACAATAAACCGACGCTTCCGGGCAAACGTTTGGCTAAACTCTTAAAGTACTTGTAAACCAATGACGGAATTTCGTGTAACAATGTTTCGTGTTTGCACCTACATAAAGTCCTCATTTTTATTGCTAAGCGATCCTCTGTACTTTTAAGTGTTAATTTTTTTTTTCATTTGTGTACGAGAAAAATGTTCATGTTTTTACGAGAAAGAACTATTAGGATGATGAACAAAAAAACAGTGGGATCAACATTATTGCAGGTCTTTTACTATGTTCTCTAGATAAGATTTTTTATCTTAAAATGAGGATACTTCGAGTGTCAAACTGTAACATGGACATTTACATGTATAAAGTAAAAATTTGTTGATAAAAGGGCGGTTGTTTTACGAGCCAAAACTACTCCATTTTGTCAAAAGGACGACGTTTCGATAACTGGTCTGTTATCTTTTTTAGTCTTATCCATATCAGAAACACAAGATTGTTCACCAAAAATGTCACTTGATTTTGATTTCAATAATTCAAGTATATAGCTGTCAAACTTGAAAAACTAATTATGTTCTGTGTTTCTTGTGCAATGAAGAAACATTTATTGGCTTTATGTGAATGTGTTAAATTTTACAGGAATTTCACTCGGTTGTATTATTCGTACAGAGTAAGACTATAAAAAGATAATAAATACCAGTCATCGAAACGTCGTCTTTTCGACAAAAAACAGAAGTTTTGGCTTGTACAATAGGCTGGTCCAAAAATGCATTAGAAAATTTTTTTTGAAATTTTTATGCAGAATGACCGGAAATTTGTTCGAATCCACAAAAAAATAAACGTATTTTTTTCTAATAATATTTAGAGGTGGCGCAAGCCCAATGAAGTTTAACACGTATTTCCCATAAGAAAAAAATACTTTTTTGTAAATTTTTTTCGGAATTCTCAATATTAGGTAAATCATGTTCGAAATTCATCATTTCCCTTCACAATTAGGCACAGCATGCAAATAAAATATTACTTTTCAAATATCACCCCAATAAGTCTGTTTTATAGGGTCCCAAAAAACCCCATAAGTGATAATTAAATGTTTTTAAAAATTGTTTAAACAATTTATAATTGTTTTCAGCCATTTCTTCTTAGAAAAGGGTTAGAAAGTCAAGGTTTTTACTGAATTTTTCAACTTATTTTCAACGTTTCAGTTGAAGCGAGGTTGGAAAAAATTAATTGAAACAAAAAAGCTGAATTCTTTCAGTGAAATTTGAATTTCGATTTTTCTACTAAAATTATGGATCCTCAACGCAAAAATTGAATTCTGAAGAGAGTAGTTCAACTGTCAACCAAAGAGTTGAATTTTCGACTTAAAAATATAAATTTTTATTAAAAAATGTAATGGTTGATATTTGAAAAAAAAAGTTTTATTTTAAATGGAAAACAATATATTATAACCAACAATTAAATCATTTCAATCTAATTCATTCTAATTGAATTTCATTCAAATTTCATTCAGTGCAAAGTTAAACATTTCAGAAAAAACCACAACTTTCAAGCACTTATCTCAGAGAAGATGGTTATAAACAATAATAAATTGTTTAAATAAGCATGTTTATTAGCTTGCATTAATTATTGAACCGGAAATTTTTAGCACTAATCTATCAGGAGATAGCCTTAAACAATAACAATTTCTTTAAACAATTATTTTTGTTAAACTCAAATAAATATTAAGTTACTTCGAGTGAAAAGTGGGCAAAAAGGTAAAAATTTCAGAAAAAACTGCAAGTTTCTATCATTAGGCAAAGAAAATATCATTAGCAATGATAATAAATTGTTTGAACAATCGTTTTTTTAGCATGAAATAATTATTACTTTAATCTAATTGAAAAGTGATAAGAAGTTAAAAATTTCAGGAAAAACCGCAACTATATAGTATCAATCTAGAAGAAGATGGGTATAAATATTTACAATTTGTTTAAACAATTTCTTCTGCTAAATTATATTAAATAATTACATACTTTAAGTCAAAAGTGGAAAAAAGTTTAAAATTTCCGAAAAAACCGCAACTTTGTAGCATTATTCTAAGAGAATATTATTATAATTATTAAAAAATTGTTTAAACAATTACTTCTGTTAACTTTATCTCATTATTACCTCGCTCTAACTGAACGTTGAAAACAAGTTGAAAATTCAGAAAAAACCTTGACTTTCTAACCCTTTTCTAAGAAATAGTTGCTAAAAATAATAATAAATTGTTTAAACAATTTGAATAAACATCTAATTATCACTATAAATTAGTATTTTATATATTTAAAACAATTTACGTTAAAAAAACTGCAAAAAAATCATAATTAGCGCCAAAAACTCCAAAAACCCATTTTTTCGCTTATGGGGTTTTTTGGGACCCTATAAAACAGACTCATGGGGATGATATTTGAAAAGTAATATTTTATTCGCATTCTGTGACTAATTGTGAAGAGAAATTCTGAGTTTCAAACTCGATTCACCTAATATTGAGAATTCTGAAAAAAATTCACAAAAACGTCTTTTTTTCTTATGGGAAATACGTGTTGAACTTCTTGGGGCTTGCGCCACCTCTGAATATTATTTAAAAAAAAAAAAAAAAAATGCGTTTATTTTCCTGTGAAATCGAACGAATTTCCGAGCGTTTTGCATAAAAATTAGAAAAAACCTGTTTGGACCCCCCTATTGTACAACAACTGTCTTTTAATTGACAAATTTGTACGTAATATAATTCACGAGCTTTATCAAAAGAATGAAGGGCAAAAAATTATCACATATAGCTGCGTGCTTTTGAGGATCTGCTTTTTTTGTGTGACTATCCTTATTACCGGACCAATGAACTTTTTTCTTATTCTTATTGGACGTCTAAATGAGCATAGACTATAGATGTTCACGTCGGCAAAATGTCTGTGTCGGTTTACACCACAGACGTGTTTATTGTCATAGGTGGAAATAGAACGAGTGTGAACGTTGGAGAAATAAAAAGTGTGCCT
This sequence comes from Neuroterus valhalla, assembly GCA_011762715.2. Lineage (NCBI taxonomy): Eukaryota > Metazoa > Arthropoda > Insecta > Hymenoptera > Cynipidae > Neuroterus > Neuroterus valhalla. The sequence goes on along the minus strand of WSXT02229050.1, from coordinate 1,271 downwards.
GATACAGCCTCCCTGGGGATATCACTGGTATCCCGCCCTCAAAACGTGGTGGAGATTCCATGCCGGAATATAACTGTATTTATGCCTTTGATCGAATGAATCATCCAAGCTGGGGTGTATTTCTCCTCTATTATTCGTCAACTCCCAACAAACAAATAAAAGATTGCAAAAAATGGTATAATCCAGAATGACACTTCTTGTAAATTTGTAGAACTCTTTTGTCAAGACGTCAAATTCGATGTTCAGAACTGAATAAGTTAAAATCTGAATAATCGAAATTTGAAGCATTCAAAAGGAAATCTTTTTTAGCTGATAATTCAATGCTTTAAATGTGTTGTGTTTAATTAAAATTATTGAATGAATCACGGTAAAAGTAAAGTGTAAAATTTACTCAGCCATCCAGCAGATGAAAATTTTTCAAATAAATAAACTTTAAGCCAAACAAATTGTATTCAATTAATCTTTAAAAACATTTCTATAAAAAGTTATCATCTAGTCAAAAGAAAACATTTCTTCGAGATCTCCAAAAAAAATTACAATATACATATTAAAAGAAATAAAATGTCGACCGAGGATTTGAAATATGTATGAATCTTATTGAAACATTGAACTTGAATTAGATTTAAAAAATTGTAAACACTCTCCATCTTGAAAGCCTCAGATTTTGGAACCATTTTTTCCTTTTTGTCTTCGATGGCTTCTTTTTCTTTTCTTGAAATAGATTAATTATTGTAAATTAGGTGTGTAAGTCTGCAATATAAATATTCACACAAATTGTTCCGGAAGACACCTCAAAAAGTATGAGATTTTGAAATCGAAAATCTGTAACAAAATGCTTTTCCTTGAGTCAACAGAATTAAGTCAAACCTTTTTCGTGAATTATGTATTTGAACTTCCCATAGCGTTAAGAATCTCTCTCGTGAGTTGTGCGAAGATGAAGCCATTTAGTTATCTTCTTGAGCGATCGTCTCCAGGGCTTGGCGCCTCTCAAAGCGCACACATGCACTTGAAAAGTCTCGTTACCGTGAATGACGGAAACAAGTACTCAAAAAATGTTAAGAGCACTTACCGAGAATAATGAATAAAAATATAATTGCTTAACGACTCAAGTTATGCAAATCTCAGGCTACACGTGCCAAATCAGCTGATACACCCTCGTGAAAATAAGAGATCAAGATCTTGAGTAAGAACTTATACAAGAAATTGCGCAAGAAATATCGAAAGAACCATAGTAAGTTCTTATGGAAGTTCTTACAAGCGGTTTTCGTTTC
>WSXT02229039.1:0-16385 GCA_011762715.2 Neuroterus valhalla | reverse complement strand
AATACATTATCGAGCGCGAAGCGCGAGATCCGAATAACGCGCGCCGTAGGCGCGCTCAAACTTGCGAGCGAAGCGAGTCGCGCGCGCAGCGCGCTATGAGAATGTGCCCGCGCAGCGGGCAGATTTTTGACTTTAAAATTCGACTATTTTAAAATGGTATTTTTTGCCATCTTCTTCATGACGCGTGAGGAGATTTTTTATCTAATATCCAAACAGTAGAGTCGAGAATATCTTCAAAAAATTCTAAAAGTTGTGTACAATATTACAGTGTAATTATATAACTAAGAAACTACTTGATGAATCACCAATAATCAATTTGATTAAACACTATTTTTGCGCAAAAATCGATGAAAAATAGCACAAGTAAAATGACTTGTAAGATCCTATGTAATAAAGTGCGCTGACTGATAGTTAAAGTTGTTCTAAACTACGGGAATAATTTTCACGCCCCCTGTGATCGCTTTACTGTTTTCATACAAGTTAAAAAAAGATTCATGATTTTCAAGAAACAAAAGTTTCTCAATCCCAATCTTATGTAAATACTATCTGAATATAATCTTTTATAGTTAAATGTTTTTTTTAAACAATAGGAAAGACTCGAAATTTTATAGATTTTGGTATTGGAGAATGTCTCAGCATTTGAAGTACAGTTCGTGCTATATCGGCACTTAACAAATATATTTTTGTAATATTTTTTATGCGGATGTCCAGTTTCATCTTTAACTAGTACTGGCCATGAATAATATAAAAAAAAAGTTCGATTTACTTGAATTATAACAAAAATTCCATTATTGGAATGCTAAATAAGGAAATTTTACATTCTTGTCCGTGGATTTTAGTCATAGCCATTTTGTTATTCAAAATTCTGTCTCCTTCAATATCTTGTATCAAATAAATTGATTTACGCTCCTAAAAATCAAACCAATCTTTTCAAAATTTGTAAACTACAACTCATCCGCCATCTAAAAAAAAATGTTGACTCTGGATTCGAGTTCAGCGACCTCAAAAAGCCTTGTTTATCTTCTTTCAAGTAAATTGAAATTAAATTGCAGAAATGAGGGCGACTTTTCGAAATTTTTTGTCAAAAACTCATCCGCTATTATGTTTTCCAAAATTATGGCTTTGGATTCGAATCCAGCGACCTTGAAAACCCTTACGTATCTAAGTATCTTCTATCAACTGAATCGATTCATGATTGCAAAAATTAAACCAATCTTTTGAACATTTGTGACTATAACTGATCCGCCATTAGGTTTTCTAAAATTTTGACTTTGGATTCGAATTTAGCGATCTCGAAAACCCCAGTACATTTGATATTCCCCAATTTTGAAACATGTTTCTTATTTTGCGCAGCCATTCTTGATTCCGCTTTATAGTGAGAGCGACGCCGGGCACAATAATATAATTTTTTCATTCCACAACAACTATGCTCACATTGAAAAAATAGTTTTTTGTAAATTCAAGAAATCTTTTATTAAATTAAATGGGATTCGCTGCAACCAGTAAAAACTTTCATATTTAAAGATACCAACAAAACCATTTATCGAACTTTATACCTAATTCTAATAGTTTTATGTGCAGCAAACTCCTGTTTTGTCATATTAAAATTTATTTCGATTTTGATTCTTCAATCCATTTTTGGAAACGTACGATTTGAGAAAGAAAAGTTTTCCAATGTTGAATTCTTTCATTCCTAGACATTTGAAAAAGGTGAAAAAATAAACGAGTTGGGGGGAACAATGAAACATGAGAAACATGATGATAACGGCTATTGTGAATCATGGCGTATATAATCAATCAGTTATTTAAGAAGGTAGATTTTTATGCGTCAAAGTCAAAATTAGCATAAAGTGAATGAAAAAGATAGATGAAAAGACTTCAAATAAATTGCGCTTTCGGGAAACGGAAGTAACGACTTATTGATATGCAAAATTGAATAACATTTCAAATTCCATCATGACAGATGCTTCAGAATGAATTAGAATGAACAGTATACTCAACAAGAAGCATAGGTATGATCACTGTTTGATAAGATGAACCTTCAGGTGTTGGTTTCGAATTTATTAAGATATCGCGATTGAAGTCAAGGAGAATCCGATAATCAGCAATGTCTGAACATTGTAAGAATGATCCACTACATCGTACCAGTGAAACGTCTATGTTGCATCCTTCGTCCCTCACCATTTCTATCCACGGATCTACATCTCTTATAATTTCCAATTTCTAAATTTAACGTCGATGATCTTCTCGGGGTACAAAGAACAAAGAACGTGGTTTTACGTAAATTGAGATGCCCATTGGAGCCACTCTGATATTCAATTTTTCTGCAAGCTATCGTGAATGTGCGAGGAAAAGGCTTACTCTCACTGTCGGCCGAATCGTTGTATTGCATGGCAATTTTTTTGGAAGATCCATGCTTATCGAAATCTATGAATATTATCAATTGACAAAAATTCATCGCTCACACAATCTGTTTGATATTTTTAAGCGTTGAAATTAAATACATCAAAACGAATGTTAAAACAATTATAATATCGATCTTCGATTGTCAATCAAGGAAAAACATCATGAAATTTAGGGTTTCCAGACGTCCCGATTTCCGGGAATCTGTTCCGATTTCGACCTGTCTGTCCCGGTGTCCCGACTATTTTTCTAAAACACCCAAAATGTCCACATTTTTCAACGGAACCAATGTTCTTGGCAATAAATTTTTTTTTGCTGTACAATTGCAGTCAGTGTTCCCAAAAGTAGCTCCCTGCGCTCAGATTTATTGTACAAAATAAGTAACTCCGAAAAGTATTCAGGACTAAGTAATACGTATACTTATTAAGTGCTTTGTACACCAATTTACGAATCAATATGTTTTTTTGGAGTTTACGTAAAAAATTTTCGGGCGTCCCGGTTTTTTGTCGGACCCATTTGGTCCCCATATGGAATCAGTTATATCTTTATTTACTGTACGATTGTATACTTCTTTAAATGCTCTAAAATTTTGTTCCGAATTTGTGTTTTAGAAAACGGGCCAGAATACAGCTAGAGCGAAGAAGTTTAACACAGCCGCTCACTTAAGAATTTACTCAATTTAGATGGATTGAGAGGAGTTAGTAACCCCCACTCTTTATTCCCTTGGCGACTGTTGATGAACAGATTACCTGGAAGCTCTCTGGTCGATTCTTGAAGGCAGGGTTCCCAACAAACTGGAGGCTTCAGTCGTCAGTTTCAAGGTTGGGAAATCGCCAACCTCTAAAAATTAAATGTCGCCAGAAATCGCCAGTTTGGATCGATCCAGTTTTTGAGTGCTTTTCTAAATCTGCAGCATGAGCTCCTAATTACTTCCTGCACACTTTACAGTACGCCGCATTAAAGCAATGCTTGTCGGCTCTTTGTAGCCATGCTGTAATATCCGAAATACCAGGTAATTTTAGGTGAATTTGTATTTTTTTTTTTTTAATACTTTTGAATTATAGAAAAATTTTCCCTATGAGAAAAAAAAATTTATTTGCGTTTTTTAGATTCAAATTTTACCGAGAATTCTGAGAACCAAGTTCTCGGAAGAGTGCACTTGATTTATTATCTGAATATTTAATGCATTTTAATTAAAAAATTTAAAGTGAAACGTGAAAAATGCTACAAAAGTTTTGATAGAAAAAAATAATGAAATTTTCATAATTTCGCACTCTGCCTTTAGCCTAATCGGAATTCTTTCATTCTGCTTTGTATTTTTTTTTGACTTTTCGGGAGCCTTTTCCATCCATTTATTTGGTGGCTCAAAACTTTTGCCTAAAAATCAATTATAACGGACAAGAAGTGTACGGCCATTCAAAGTACAAACAGTGATTTACGCGCATTATTAACGCGCCTATTTGAAAATTGCTGAATTGCCAAAAAATCGCCTACACTGAATTTAAATCGCCATACTAGTCGTCAGTCGCCAAACCTCCCAAAATTGATCGCCAAATGAAAAAAAGTCGCCAGAATGGCGATAATCCGCCAAGGTTGGCAACCCTGCTTGAAGGAAACCTATATCAAACAACCCGAGCAAGGTTATGAGAGCTAATTCGAAGGATCCCGACCGTGTATCTATTCTCCAAACATTATCCTTGAAATCCTTAAAATTGTTTTTCGTTACATAAAACATTTTAACACCACAATAAAAACTTACCACGATTTTTTTTTCAACACGATGCGCTGAAAACCTATTCATTTTACGCTTTCGTTGCGTAAAAAAAGACTTTTCGATTTTCCATTTCTCGCAAAATGGTCAGTTTCTTATGATTGACAGCTGCGGCCCTTTAAATCCGCCATTTTTCACGTCTATGTTTTAATCCTACTGGTGGCGTTATAGTCGAGTGGGAAATTTTCAAATTCATGGATTTTTTTGCTCTATAGTATCGATATGAATATTCTCACTACTGATGTGATGAAATAGTATTCTGAAAATTTGTATTCGGCGTTTTCTAGATTTTAAACACAAATGATTCATTTACATAACATGATTACAAAATTAACATGATAATAATAATTTACAATAACAAATCAAAAAATTTGTCAATTATATATATTTATTCACTTATTCATCAGTTTAATGAACTTTTTATCAATTGATTATTGATTAAGAAATCGTTACGTGGTAGTGACAAATCATAAAAATGAATTCATAAAATAGTAAAATAAATATTTATCACAATATGCACAGTAAATATAAATTTTTTTAAATTCAAAAAAAAGATACATGAGATTAGAAAAAGAAATATTCATAAATAATTTGAAATATAAAATATTATCTGCCAATAAAGTAAACACGTATCGATCGATCAATATTTGTTTAATTATTTATGATTTATATTCCTGAATAAATAGTAAAATAAATAATCATCACAGTATACACAATGAATGAAAAGTGTTTGAATGATTTTATTAAAAGAAAATAGGAATGACAATAAAAACTAAAAATATCCATGAATAATTTAGAAAATAAAATACTATTTGCCAATAAACTAAACACGTATCGATGGATCAATATTTGTATAATTATATATGATTTACATTCATCAATAAATAAAAAATATTTAGAATTTTATAACAATACAAATTATATAATATTTTGATGAAAACAATATATAAAACCTTTATATATATAATCAATTACACTAATATGTATCAATAAAAAATGATCAAAATGGATTTTAAAAATGATAAATTTGAAATAGTAAAAGAGTAATTATCGAAAAAGTTTATTATCATTTATAATTCAAATGCAGCTTTTGCATAATGGAATGAATAAATGACAAATCGTGAAAATAAATTCATAGAATAGTAAAATAAATATAAGATTATAATTAAAAAAGAAGTGAAATCCCTCGCAAAAACATAAAAAATGTTGGATTCTAAGTGCTGATATTTAGAATGGAAAATGGAAAGTGAGGCCAAAATTAGGTGAGCGTAGCACAAATATTTTCGGTGAGCCTAGGCATTTGTTTTATCAGAACATAAATTGTCGTGATTAATTGGTAAAATGGCATTCAACAAGCGGGATGGTCATGTAAACGGACAATTGCCATTGCTACTATGTATCTATAAGCAATTTTGTGGAGAATCCTACTGTTTAATAATCATTCTCAAAAGTCTTCTAGACAAAATGAAAACCTACTAATTTCTGATGAAATCATTTGTTGTCTTCAAGTTGAAGTAAGGCAAAAATTTGGAAATAGTTAATATCAGAATTCAAGAAAGGGTAAAATACTCGTCGTTTTAATTCCAGCGTCAGACGCTACCAGGGTTGAACATACTCTCTGTGTATGAGAACCAAAAAAAAGTTAATGCAATAATTAGATCACTTGCTTCATTAAAATTTAATAAAATATCGAGCATCTCGTAATAGCGTTTCCTTGCGTTAAGATTGATGAGAAAGGTTTCAATAATTATTTCTATTCGAATGAACATTTCCGTTCACTTCTTTTCACTTTTAGACTGCTAAAGATCTAGTTTTGTATTAATTTTCTCCCATTATTCCATTTTTCCAATGAGAAAAATTATTCTTAGTTAATTTATAGGAATCATCAAACTCAATTGAAACTTAATGATGTCAGTTCTTTGATGAATATGAAGCGTAACTATTTTTCATGAGATACAAATTAAAAAAATTTTTTATTGATTTTTTTTAGTATTGTTGGAAGGAAGAAAAAAGTGTGGAAGCTCATCGACTTAAATCTTTTACAAGAGTTATTGAGATACCTAAGGTAGATCCAGACCTATAAAATTATACAAATTATTCCTGAGACTGATCTTGTTTTTTACTTGGTCATCAAACTGATAGAGGCTATACTCCGAAGATTAGTTTTATGTAGTTTTTTTTCAATCTACATCATTATATTCTATGAAAAAATATTCACTTCCTGCAAGAAAAGATGTTCAATAATAATTGAGTTCTGAAGTTTCGAACCCACTTATAAATAGGTGCCGTTACCCCTGATTAGATTAGATATGCCAAAAACTATTTCCAGTTTCATTTACCATATTTTGGGTGAATTAAAAAAATAATATTTCAACAAAATTTGATGAGAAAATTGTTTCATAAGATAAGTCATGTAAAACAGGGCATTTCAATAATAAAATCGTTTAGGTCAACGATTATGGTATGTATGCATGCAAATGTTCGCGCTTTATTAGCCATTTTTGCAAATTTACTAAGACTTATGAGTTTGTTTTCGCTATAAGTGCAGAAAAATTCAGTATAGCCTTGTATATTTATGATGATTACTCTCCAAGGAGGGCTCCAATGAGTTTTTTCCTCCAATTCATAAGTAATTAGGGGGAGTCCGCTTTTTACATGGAGTGGCTTCTTGTTAGGAAAGAAGTGCGATATTGACATTTCTGATTTCAAATACGTTTTGGATAATTTGTTCCGAAAAAAATTCTGGTTGGAATAGATGGAAGAGTTTCCGGCAAAATAATTTGGATGACATAAAGAATAGAACTTTAAATATAAAAATTTATTTTATACACGTCCCGAATTCATGAAAATTATTCGAATCGCGACGGCGCATCAGTTCAAATGCAAAATTCATGCCCTATTTTAAGGGGTTAGGTATACTTGCAAGCCAAAAGAAAAATGGTTTTTGTAAAGGATTTTTTGAAGGAAATTGTTTATTTTTTTAGTATCCAATGTTTTACAGTTCAAATAATACATATTTCAAAAAGTTACAAAAAAATTTGCATGCAAAAATATCAATAAATAACCAAGTTAAAGCCAATCTGACAGAGGTCCGAAAAAAAGTTGTTTTGCGGTACGCCACGTTACTCATCACTGAATAATTTGAAAAAAAAAAACAAGAAAGAATAATAAAAAATAATATTCCCTTGTACTTGAACGATTTATTGCAATAAAATTTTAATTTTTGACAGAAAAATTTTTATTATTGCTTTTCTGACCAAAATACCCTCGAGACGGTTTCGATTAAAGTTGTGCATCTTCGTAAGTTTTGCTCTGATTTTGATAAAATTTCAACACAGGATTTTTTGAAATGTTATACTTTCAGAAAATGCAATAAAAATCGTTTTTTTGAAAACCCTAACTATACCTAATCCCTGAATTTCGAATAATTACGTATAGATAATAATGAGTTTTGAGTAATAAAATATGTTTCCTGATAATTTAAGCTTTGCTTTCGAAAATATACACAACAAAATCATGTTTTAATGTTGATACATAGGACATTCAAGTCGGAGCGCGCCACCATGCTCCTGTCTTTCCGATTCCACAAGAAACGAATTTATCTATCTATTATCGTTAACCATCAGTGCAATAATAAAATCTTTTTGCAATAAGAAGAATCAGTTCAGGAAATTTGTACATTTAGCCTTATATCATTCATAAAAGAAAATATGTGAATCGAAATTTCAGCTTCTTTTTATTTTTGGTTGAAATGTAATTTATTTTAAACCTTAAATTAAACCTTGCGAATTAAAAAAAATTTTCTAAAAATTGAACAAATATTATTAGTAAAATCGACAAGATTAAACATTCCGACGTTTCAACATTAAAATGTTCGCCCACACCGCTGATTTACCCGATTGGTTATAATTTCGAAATAAGACTTTCGTTCGCAAATTTGAAATTACTTGACTGCTATGATTTTTCCGCAACAGGCGAAATAGATGAGTAACACCCAAAACGAACTTCTAACCTCAAAAACTAAATAATTGTATCAATTAGGCGATTGGACCTCATTTGCCGGCGCGCCACATTATTCGCTTTTCCTCTGGAGGATTAGTAAAACCCTTGCGAATTTAATGCGAGGTTTAATGTAACTCGTTATTCAGAAATACCATTTAAAGCGAAGAAAAGCGAGGTATGTTCTATTTATTGTTGTTAACGTAAGCAAGGTGGACGCTTACGTCGCTAACGTTCACACTGATTCGAGAGCGATTCGCCCCTCGTAGCTTGCGGCCAGGACCGGTACTAAGCAATTCGTCCCAAGCGTGTCTTGGCCATGTCTTGACTCAATAATTAATCAGGCCGAATTTATCTTACTAAGATATTTTTTGAAAATAATAGTTTATTATACATAATAAGTTCTTCAACGTCCGAGAAGACGATATTTATGTGAGGAATGTGAAAAAAAAACAACAAAGTTTGTTGTGAATAATCCTTCAGCTCTGTCAGACAAGTTTATTTAAATGAAAGTCCCAACGTTTCGCGAACACACTGTTCTCCTCATAAGGGGTAGAGGAGAGTAGGGAGTTGTGAGCCGGGTTTTGTTTTCGAGTTATTTCTTCCAGAAAAATCGATAGAATGTAAATGTTTTAAGTTGAATTTTTAGAGGACATTTAACGCAACTACTGGACAAAAGAATTTGAAAAAAATCACCGTCGTATTTGAAATATTGCAGATCGGCTAAAAGTAAAAAAATCGGCAGTCGTAATTCTGGTGGGGAGTTGTGAGCCATGTAAAAAAATGTTAGAAAACAACATATTCTTTATAATTCATGTTTATCAAAGTAGTAGAAAATGAAATTTGAGATAAAGTTGATGTAACTAGAAGATTAAAAAAAATGAATCAGATTCGCAATTAACACAGGTGTATTACCCAGTCGTCACGTTCGCACTCTTCAAGAAAACAGCACGGTCGCACATGTTACAATGTGTTGCGTTATTTTCTATTTACTTTTTCGGCATCGTTCCCATACAGATGATGCAGAAGTCTTCATCAACTCGCTCTAACTCCCTACAGCTGATGGCTTATGACTCCCCATATAGGACTTATTTAGAATGGACTCATCGCTATCGCCGCACTGAACAATTATCAAAATTTTCTTTTTCACTGAAAAGTTAGCTTTGGTCAAGAATGACCACTGAAAAGTACATACAACAGACCTAGCAATTACCGCATGGCAGGAATCGAAATGGCTCACAACTCCCTCCGGCTTACAACTCCTCACTTTCCCCTATCTATTATGGAACATTCTAAAGTTAAAAAATTCTCAAATATAATATGGCCGATAAAAATGTTATTTGTGGATGAGTGTTTGTTAAAAACTTACGATTGTTTTTACAGAAAGGTTGAGGATGTAGGCATATTGAGTAAATAATAAACAGGTATAACGGAGTCGTTGACATGCCATCACTTCTGAAGCATACGTAATCATGTACTTGAATTTAGAAGAGTCAAAAGTAACAACAATATTTTTCTTCTTCATTATTTTAATATTCAAATCAAAGATTTTAGGAAGGTCATCGAAAGAATTCAAGAATGGAATTGAAAGCTTCATTGAGATGTTGAAGATCAGTTTTTTTATCAATAGAGTTATCGATTTCTCTTTTTATGTAAACCATTTCGGCAAAGGCTCTTCTTATATCATTATTATCTTGATGTAAGACGGTAATTTCATTGGAAATTGGAAAAAATTCAAATCCGAATTCCTTTCAACGTCCAAAAATAATGTGAAAATCTGCAGCTCCTGGAAATTTGAATAAAAAATCAAGAATCCAACGATCCCATTTTGGACAAGCACCCCTGAATACAACCATCAATAAAAAACCTGAATAGAAACCTGAATTTTGTTTTATTTTTTTGGGGGAAAAAAAGACGAAAGATACAAGATAGAGAAAGAAGGGGATTCGGAGGTTACTTTCTCTTTCATCTTTTCTCTTTTTTATTCAGGTTTTTCATTAATGGGTGTATTCAATGTTGCTTGTCCAAAATGGGATCGTTGGATTCTTGGTTTTTTATTTCATTTTCCAGGAGTTGCAGATATTAATATCTGCTAAGTTATTTAGAATAGGAGACCCCATTATGGTTCCAAAAATTTGTTTGTAATAGGTTTTGTTGAATTGAAAATAAGTATTTTCCATTAAAAATTCGATACATTTTATAAATTTTTCTAACAGTTGAGTAGTGACCTTCCTAATTTGTGACCATCTTTTTTCAATAACGAATAATGAGGAAACGCATCAAGAGAAATCATAATATGGTTAGGAGATATTGTAATTTTGTTTCAATTCTATCAATTTTTCAAGTTTCAATACTAACTTCTGTTTTTATCTACGTCCACCTGAAATTTTAACATCAATGATAAATATTCAAATATTAATTTCTATGATTTTCAATATTTATTAGCAATTTTTTTTTGCATAATTACAGACTACTTACCTCTGCTTTCAATAAATGAGGAATTGGATTACACATTATTTTATAAATAACGACACTCATTTGAGTTTTTTTGGCACTTCTAAATTCAACGACATGATTACGTATACTTCAAAAGTGATGACATGATAACGACTCCGGTATACCTGTTTATTATTTAGTCACAATGACCGCATCTTCAACCTTTTTGTAATAACAAACCGTAAGTTTTTAACAAACACTCACCCACAAATAACATTTTTATCTGCCCTATTATATTTAAGAATTTTTAAATTTCTAAATGTTCTATAATAGATACCTCTGATGAGGAGAACAGTGTATTCTCGAAACGTTGGGACTTTCATTCAAATAAACTTGTGTGACAGAGTTGGAGGATTGCTAACAACAAATTTTGTTGTTTTTTCACCTTTCTTTCATAAAAAAGTTTATTATATTTTTATAACTTCCGACTTGAGTTAAACATAAACATATGATAAATTATAAATATTCAACCATTAATATTTGAATACTTTTGCCCTAGATGTCAACGTCACTTGCAAGCAGTGAAAGGAACGTTACGTCTGCAGACTCCCGTGGGAACTCGGAAAGAACTTCAGGATGAAATTACCGGTAAGGTAACTTTCTAAGTCGCAAAGTAATTCTTCTAGTTCAATTCGAGATAATAACTTTTGTGACGTCTGTTAGAGTAAGATAATTATTCTGCTATTATTTTTCCACAAACTGTGACCTTCGACTAACATTTATAATAATATTTATCATATACCAATTATAAATACTTAATTTGAATGTCCGACAAGTGTATAAAAAAGTATATAGACATATGTATTTGTGCTGGGGGCTATAAAATGGCATAGCATTTATACTCACGTGTATAGGAATATAACACGCCTTGGACAGAAGACCGGTGGCTTCCTAATGGTATGGTATTAGTACAAATATGTAGAAGGTCGAAGAATGGCGCTATAATGGAAACAGAACCTAAACGTATGTGTTCACTTCCGGGGAGCACATAATGTCATGATATGTGTAACTAATATGCAGCTCAGAAAAGTATATAGACTATCAAACAAGTAGCAATTAAGTCAGTACAATTTTTGTTCAAAATTTAAAATAGGAGAAATTGGAAAGAAAAAAATTCGAGATTCTATTCAACTTCCAATAATCAAGTTCATATCTTAAGTTTCTAGAACTTGGAATTGACAACCAAGAATCCAATGGCGAAATTTTGATAAACACCCTGAAATATTTGCATTCAAATTTCGGAACAACATGAGAATTAAGAAGAGAAGAAATAAATGAAAATATGATAATATTTGCAATATATTATTACAAATAACAATATCTTCCTAATATCTGCAACTCCTGGAAGTAAAAATGCAAAACCAAGAATCCAACGACGAAATTTGTACAAACACCTCCAAATATACATATTGAAAAAAAAATGAAAATAAAGATGAGGAAAGATAGAAGAGGAAGCTCTTCTTTGGATTTTCATTCTTTTTTTAAATTTATGCTGAAGAGTGGAATTCGCCTCAAGGTTTTATGGACTTTAGTGGATAATACTTCATTCATTGTATTCACTCTCATTTATATCAATTTGAAGAAATTTTTGGTTGATTTTTCAATATTTTGTTCCATTGACCCTGAATTATTTCAAACTCATCTTGAATAAGTATGAGATCAATCAAATTTTCATGGAGCTTCAGAATCAGCTCTAATTTCACTGGATTCAATGGAAAATTTTGAATTGCTTTTCCCTGATTTGAACTCATTTGAATTCACACTGAACTTTTATTAATTTATCCTTAATTCATTTGGATAATTCAGGACTTCCTTCTTTGTTACTTTTCCAACCTTTACCCTCTGAATTAAATTTAGTTCTACCTTATCCAATTAATTTTTAGATTGTTCTCCAAAGTTTTTTTAATGTAGCACGCATCCTTTCAAACGCACCTTCCATTTTGGGCGATTGATGAAATTCTTTCTAATTCCCTTGTATTTTTTTCAACTCACTATAAGTTCAACTGTAATAAGTAATAATAAGTATCCATTTATTTGATTTGTCCTTATTCTTCCTAAATTCCTTTGAATAGAGAAATGAAATATTTCGCCACTATAGCGATTACAAATTGATTTAACAGTTGTAAAGAATATGAAAGTAAGCAGCAAAGTTTCTTTTTTCATTCTCATCAGGGAAGGTATTAGATTTGTGTAAAATTTGACCCACCTTCCTCCCCGTTCTTATCAAATATCCACGTTTCGAGAGCCCCTGAACCCGAAAAACAGATTTTAACGAAGTGTATGTATGTATGTATGTATGTATGTATGTATGTATGTATGTATGTATGTTTGGTCGCACAAAAAATGATGAAAAATAGAAAGTTTCATTTTGTGGTCAAACTATGCAAGGTACGGAAAAATATAAGGTAACAAAAATTATGCATCAAAAAAAGATCTAAAAATGTTGTGAAATTTACTAAAAATAGGACAAGTTGTTCTTTCGGACGATTGCCATCCCAAATATCAAGTCATTTTTTTTAAATCACAATGCTGGAAAATAAAAATTTCAGAAATCCTATCAATATAATGCATATTCAATTCCTCTAAATTTGCTATGCAATAAACCCAATTCTAGAAATATGTTCGTTATCTAGTTCTTTACTGATACTATTTAATTGCGGAAGAGTGTTTCCAGTAATAGACATTGTCATATTTAGTTGTTTTGTTTTGTCGCAAGCTTAGGAAAAAAAATCAACCCAAGTTTTTTACCAGGAAAATATCTTTAAATGTGATACTAATATTTTTTTTTTAAATATGTAGTTTTCATTTCAATCAGGAAAAATAACAATAATAATGAGATGATAAACGTTTTGAAAAAATAACGAAGGCTAAGACAGAAGATTGATTGAGAAAAGTTGTTCGCTCGAGAAAGATCTATGAATTTGTTATAATTTTTCCGATTGTACGAGTACTTTTTGTTTCAATCATATAAAATAAAATGAAACATTGAACAATTCAATTTCTAGAAATAGTAAACAACAAATAAAAAAAATTGGGCAACTAAACTTCGCTACAGTTTCAGACAAATTTTGATCCAATGCGCAGCATGAGACACGAGATGAGAATGTATTCGTTAAAGCTGAAAAAGCTTTAACAAAAGAGAATTCCCAATCATCAGATTGAAGTAGTCGACATTTCGCTATCGAGCTTCAAAAGCTCTGTATACAAAAGTAGGGAAGTAGAAAGACCGAGCGCGTAGCGCGAGGTAAATTCATAACCGAACTAAATATCTAAATTGGATTAAAAACAGACTAGAAGAAGTAGAAGAAAAGAAAAAAACTGAAAAAAGGGAAGAATGTTTCAGAACTTTATCAATTCTTATCAAATTTAGAAAGAAGATATTTTTGAAAATTCATCTTGAATATTCAAAACTGTGACCTTTTCCTCTTATCAGTGACAGCAGCCCCTTATCCTGCGTGTATCATGGAAGAAAAAAATTATCATATTCACCTTTCATTCGGGGCTTGAAGTATATAATGAAAATAAATTTTCAAGCATACCAGGAGATATTCCGAAATTCAGAGCAATCAATAGTATTATCATTGAAGTCTATAATTCAGAAGTTTGTCAAGATAAGAAAGAAGAAGTAGTTCAAATTTATTTATAAAAAAAACTATCCAAAAAATAGTTCATCTTTATCCTTAAAAAGACGAAGGGAAATTATGAACTATAATTTTACAATAATCGAAAGTTTATCTCGCTTGTTGAAATCACATATTTTGACAAGTATATCTCGTATTTGAGTGTGTGACAGATGCCTAATGTATTTCAAATATTGATACTCTTTGAGTAATCATGCGGAGGATTATCATGATCTAAAATAATGCAGTGGTGCTGAAGAGAAGACATTAAGAATCGCTTGAAAGAAAAAAAAAGTCAAGAGGAGGGAACATTCACCTCGTCTGTCATAATAGAGTTGTTTAACTCGAATTCGTGTGCTTGCGAAATATAATTTTAAAAAAATTTAATAATGTGGGTGAAGAAGAATGTATACAAACATATTTATTAATAACAATCACATAATTTTGTTAATTCGTAAGCCTATGTAACCACTTGTGGATTTGAAAGACTTATGAAACCTGTCACAAGAATCAAACAGGAGAAACTTACTATTTTCTATCGTGTTTCAATACATTTGTAGGATTCCCATACATCCTCATATTTCCAAATATTTCGATATATTCTCAAGTAATCTCTAAGAATGTATTACACTCGTACACGCTGAGAATGATTTTTTTTATGTCAAAAGAAATTTACTTCACTGGAAATTATTTCAATCTAACTTTTTGGAAAAAATAGAATATTCTGATTTGCAGATAATAATCATTCTGGTGAAAAATTGATTATATTTCCGATAATTGAAAATAATTAAAAGTTGCACTATAGACTCAAAGAAAAACCAAATGGCCATCAGATAACCGGTAAATGATTTTGATTTTTAGGTATGTTTGTGTACATATTTTTTCGAACGAGGTTCTTATTTATCTTATATGTTGAATTTTGAGTACGTCACTGATGATATGCACTTCAACACAAATATATCATTGATAAGACTGCTGTATAGCTTAAAAATAAAATATTGAATGCACAATGCTTTAAAAATATGTTTCACTAAGTAGTAAACTGAATGTTTTCAGTAATAAAACTAAAGCTGGAGTTCAGATAGAGACTGACAAAATGAATTTACTAAGTATGTATGTTATATACCAATAACTAATTTTCTATCCTTCTCCACAAATGTATACCTAGCTTTGTCCAAAAGATCTGGAAGGTTCTAAATAATAAAAGACTCTTTTTACTCATGAGCGAATGACGCAGCACGAAAATACTTAAACGCAATATAACACCCTTTAGAAGTTTTGAGAATACTAACCTTTTTTATCTCAAAGTTCTAGAATGTTTTGAATGATAGAGGAATGCTTTTAGTCTCTGAGTGAATTGCGAACTTTGAAATTTTTGTTAATTATATTTAATATAATTGTTATTTAGACAGAAATAGAAAGATTAAATAATATATGAAAATCAACAGGCAAACGAAGATATCATACTTAACTATCTCAAATTATTGTTGAATAACTGCATGTCTATCAATGTAATGAACTGCCTATTAAAAGAGGTATTCGAGAAATAGAATAATGTCTATTATGTCTCAGCTGTAAGATCACAGCAGGAAAACAGCTGGACCAACATTTGCTGAGTTTTATTTTTCGGGTCACGTTTGGGTAACAGAGGTAACTTAATGTTATACAGAATGTTTACCACTATGCATGACATTCTGCAACTTTAATTGTTAAGAAAATTATCATTCATTATTAGCTCATTATCAATGGGAATATTTAAAGATATTTCGATTCCATCACACCTTCAGCATTCTCGACCTGCATTGTAAGAAAAATGATAGACTATTTTATATAAAATACAGTTTATTGAGGAAACCTGTACAGGTTTTAAATCTTCACATGGAATTTTCTGAGGAAATTTTCAATTTTCTATTGAGTAATAAAAATTTGTAGACTGGATATTGTCACGACCTTTGCCTCTATTTTTATCTTCAAAACATTCAGACGTTAATAACACGAAGGGTTCTTAAGATTTCATCCGTTTTTACATTCTCATCATAATGAGAAGGTATTGGTTTTATGTGAAAATTGACTTTCGCGGAATTTATGAAATCTTC
>WSXT02229028.1:0-16385 GCA_011762715.2 Neuroterus valhalla | reverse complement strand
GGCTACGCGCCTGCATGAAGTTATCATCACTCCACTCCCGAATTTTTCCCTCGACTTTTGCACCAATAAAACACTCCATTTCTCGATAAAGTGCAAAAACAAACGGAAAAGAAACTCGATTCCCACTAAAAGATTGTACGAGATTGACAGATATAAAACGGCTTAGCACATACATGCGCAAACGCACGCTTGTCACGTGACGCTCGACCACGTTTAGGGCGCGCGATTCGTACTCGACGCCAGAGTTAACGCGCGCGCTAGTCACAAAACTTGGGCTGCCAGGGCTCTCCACAGGGGGCGCACACGAATTCCGCTCGCGGTCTACCACCCTCAAAATCTAAATCCTGAATTCCGCTCGGTGCCCCCCCCCCCAGACCTAGGAAATGGGGAACATTGTATTGTGTGAGCGGGATTCAGGAAGAAAATAAAGAGAGCCGGAGCGCTTGCAGGCAAAATCCTGACCGTGAGCGGAATTCATGTGTACCGTGTACAGGCTGCCGCGAGGCAGCCGGATGGCTTTTGAAATGGAATCAAAAGACGTTCCAAATTATACCAATTTCTTCCTTAGATGTTATGGGCTCAAAACTTACTTTTTCCAATTGTTAATGATACAGGGTTAACCCGATTTGCTAAGTTTCGGCCCGCGGTCAAGAAAACTGCTGCGTTCCGCGGTAACTTTTGTCCTGGCAGTGGTAAACAAATCAAATTCTTGTTTAGCAGCATTTTCCCATTTAATATCAGTACCTGAAAAACTTAATTTGATCTCTGAACCCGACACAATTTATGCAGAATTCAAAGTTGCTATTTCTTCTCCTACGAATGAGATGTTTCCAAATTCAAGTGTAAAATATTGTCAATTTCATTTGGGTCAAAGCCTACATAAAAATGCAAAGTTTTACGCAGAAGATGGAATTTTAAAAAAAGAAAAACTTTTAAGAGATGATGTGTTATCGTTCCCAAGCGGTTCGTTAAGTAGATTTGAATTCGCAAATAAGGTTTCACGCAAATTTGTACCAGTCAAGTTTTTAGCACAAAGAGAAATAAATACCGTGAACATGGAAAACTATGCAGTTAAATTCGGAATTTATTTCATATGATGACAGGTTCTATTTTTTTGATGAAGTAATAATAGAAATATGCTGTCGTTGTGCGAACAGATTCCTGTTGATTGGAATTCCCTCGAGAACCGAAAATTTTAGTTGCATCAACAGAAAGTTGTCGTTGAAATAACAGAAGCTTCCATGTTTGCTATTGGAATCCAACTGTTCTGTTGTTCCTTGTCGTGACGACAAAAATATTTTGTTGATCCAACAAAATTACTTTCATCAATATTTCAATTTATGACAGAAGCGGGCGAGCATGCAGCCGTCATTTGAGAAGTATTTTAGGAATCAATGGTGTCACAGCGGTATCCAAAAAAACCCATAGAACGTTTGAGCCATTATTATTTTCTGTAGGCCTGTCCAAATTGTCTTCAACGGATGACTAGGCGCGATTTTTTGTTGAAAGCTTTCCGGAAATTCGAGGTTATAAGCGCGTAATAAGGCCAACGGAGCCTTTACTTCTTCTAAACCCTTCTTCAATAATCCTACAGTTTCTCGAGCCAACAAAACTCTTGCCTTCAACGCCATAATTAGGAGCATCTGCACCTACGCCATTCCTGCCTGGGTTTCTGCAACCCCAAATAGTCTCTCCAAACTTTAAGGCACCTATATGCGCCTTTTCCGCTCCGCTTTAAATATTCCTTGGTTCATCCGCAACAACCAAATTCTTGCGGAATACAACCTTCCATCCATCACCAATGCCGCTCACACATACGCTGCAAAACTTCGTCTCTCAGTGGCTTATCACCTAAACCCATGCATCAACTCACTTGCAAGTTATGCAAGTAAAACTTCCGACCGCTTAAGAAGGCCCTGCCTTCTCGTCTCACAGCAATAATTGAGCCAGCAGTCTCTCTTATTTTTCCATGTTTCGCTTTATGTACCAGTGTCCTCGCAGTGTAACTGTCTTGAAACACCAATTTTGGAGTCCTCATTTTCTTTCTTGGTTCATAACCACATTAGGTTGGTAACCAGTCGAGGAGGGGTTGTAGTCGGTAGGCACACCTAGCGAATCCGACACTACTCTCATCCCGAGGGTGTCTTCCAAAGATTTTTCCTTCCTCAACCCCTTCGAAAAAAAAGAAAAAAATGAAGAAGATTAGAGAAACCCTACGCCGCCTAGTGGAATAATGGAGTATTTCATCTGCAGTGCCGGCCTTAGCCCATGTGGCGCCCTTGGACAAAATCTTTCATGGCGCCTCTTTCAAAATGAAAAATGTCAACATTTTGTAGATTTTCGAGTTTTTTAGTGAAAAAAAAACACGTTGGACGAGTCCTGAAAAACTCATGTTATTTCAGAAAACATAGGTTCAGAATGCATACAACTCAGTACAAAGAAAACATAGCAGGTGAAGATTGATGAATAAGTTTTTCAATGTCCGAAATTAACTTTCCGAGCATTCTTATCAAAAGAATCTTTAATTAAAGCAGAAAAGTCTTGAATTTCTGCTACATCGTTTTCAATTGATAAAGTTCCTGAACTGGAAAGTCAGTCGGTCGTTCTCCGCTTGCTACAGTAACAGGAATTGTTAAAAAATTCGGAAAAGCAATCCACATGTTCGGGTATAAATCTTGTACACTGTGCCGCTTTGTAAAGTTCAATACCATGAGTGCATTATTGTTACCTTCAACTCCACCAGAAAGAAAAGCTGTAATACTTATTAACTTATCGCAAAGAAGAATATCCTCAATCTCAGATTCCGAATTAACCACGAGTTCGATTTCAAGATCGGCACATGATTTAACAAGCTCTTTTCTTTCTGGAAGATTCGATTTCTAGCTTCTTCTGCGGACAAATGATGTGTTCATCTTGGACCATTTCGTCAAACTGGCGCTCTACACGTCTGATTCTTTTTATTGGCTTAAATGCCGGCTCAATTCGTAGTTTTCCTGTCCATGTGTTTTGCTTAAAGCGCTCTACTGGCAACATGGATTTGAAAAAGAGCATCGTACCAAACAGCTGAAGAGATGAGAAAGCTAAAGTCTCTCAGTCGTTCTGCTAGGGTGATCGCCTCATGCTCTATATCAGGATCACAGCCTTCGGCTTCAGACAAAGTAAGTAAAGCATCATGAACACCAGAAATTTGATGACGAACTGGCTTGACAGTACTAATTCTCGCTTCTCAACGTGTGTCGCTTAGTTCCTTCAAGGTAAGAATTTCTACGTGATCAGGAAGAATCTTCCATCGATTGACCGAAGCTGAGAATAGTGTGAACAGTCTTTGAAAAATACCGAACAGGTAACTGATTTTACAGAAGACTCTGTAGAGTCACATAAAACAAGATTTAAATTGTGACTTTCACAAGGCACATATGGAGCTAATGGATTTATATCTCAAATCCTTTTCTGTACACCAGTTTTCTTTCCCTTGATGTTCGATCCACTATCGTACCCCTGGCCTCTGCAGTTACTGAGTTCGAGTCCATATTTAGTCATAATAATCAAAACTTCAGTAAGACCTAAACCAGTAGTAGCATTAACGGTGAAGAATCCTTAAAAATGTTCTTTGGTTTGAACTGTATTATCTGTTAAGTAAACAAATCGAATTTTAAGAGAGAGTTACTCTTGACGAGAAATGTCTGGAGTGCAATCAGCTATGATTTCGTAATATGTAGCTACCTTGGCTCTACTTTTAATATCGTCATTTACTTTTTCAGCCATCAAATCTATTATTTCATTTTGAATCGTTCTCCGCAATAATGATCCGGAATATCACAATTCATTGCACGTAATGCATGGTCCTGAATCACGGGGTCATACTTAGCAAAAAAATGCACCAATGCTAGGAACTTTCTCCTGTTTTTAGTTCAATTCCAGTTTTTACCCACTGCTTTCATATGAGAGATAGAATTCTCATGAATTCCTAATGTTTCGGATGAATATTTCCAATAATTGAATTCATCGCAGACCAATTTAGAGTTTGATTTATTATTAAAAGTCGACAACAAAAACAGAATATGAAATCTGCAGACACGGAGTAAACAAGCCGTCGGCGGCAAAAAATTTCACCATTTGAAAATTTTCTATTGTAATAAGAGTTTGAAAAATATCAACGTTTGTCATCCTCAAGGCAATTTTCAATTTCAATTTGTGTCGGACCAATTTTAATTGAATTATCTACAGTAGAGCTATTTCGAAGAACTGGCCAGGTACCACAATCATGTAAATTCACTGTTTCTCGTGTCTTACCATCAAAATTTTCATCGTTAATCTCTTGAACATGAACAGCTTAACTTTCTACGATTTCCTGTTATTGGATTTGAACTGGCGCATTCTTATCTCCAAGAAGATTTACTCCCTTTTATTAGGACGGTTCAAGTTCGATGGTAACTTTTGTGTCGAGGCTTGAAGTAGCAGATACTTCTTCTAGATCTCTTGTACCTTCGTCTTCCTTCTTTTGCACAACATATAATTTTTGCTACAGATCTACTTTCTCTTTATGTAGGGCGTAGACCGCGTGTAGTTTCGTATAAACTAAACGGACACTGCAAAAAATAAAGAAATAGAAAGATGGACGGATAAACACATAGAACAGCCATCGTTACTGAAAATTACAAGCTAATACGTTTCGCTATCTCAGCATTTTACATAAGCGTGTAAGCGGTATTGACAGAATGATGGATACTATGTCAGAGGTAATAAACAATTAGAAATATGCTCTCCCGAAGTTCTTACATGAGATATGAAGGTAAGAATTGGATTACAGGTTTCTGGATTAGACTAAAGGAGTCCTTAAACGCTTTAAATTTATCTTTCATCTCCTCATAACAGGACATGAATAATCATCAACTACAATCAATTTCAATATGCATCTGCAGATAACCACTATTAACAAAAATTACCCCTCGAGTTTTCGATTTGACGTAATACGTAAACACGTGTTTCGGGTTAATCAGCTGGAGCACCGACTCACTGAATATAGCCAAAGATCTTTTCTGTAGCGCTGCAGCTGTTGGTAGCTGTAGCTTTGAGGCATTTTGGTGTGACGTCACACTATATCGGTAACATCAATTCCTCACAAAGAAATATATTTTGTGATACAGCAAACCGAGATACGGCATCTCACTAGCAAACCTATAGTAGGTTCCAAGAACTAAAATAATGTCATTGATTAAAAAGAGCAATAAATATCTCCATCTCTTTTAACCGATTTCATTCTTTCAATTCTTGGAACTTATTATCTAGGCCTATAATATCTTTGGTCCAGTGAACACTGCCTGCATATACAATTTCACATAAATTTTTCCATGAACTTAAACTAGTCATAATCAACGCGCACTTCTTTTGAAACTTCTAAAACATTTGAATTCAATTCTACGTAAAAGTGGAAACAAAAAAAACGCAGGGCGCTTGCGGCGCCCTTTACGGCTCGGTGCCCTCAGGCGTAACTTACCCTCGCCTCCCCCAAAGGCCGGTACTGTTCATCTGCCACTGTCATGTCGGAGGGATTGTTGTCTTCTGACAACGTAATAGGTCTATTAGAGAGAGGAGTCAGATAGACCTAACTAGTGTCCTAAATTGGTAATTATCCTTGCTAGAATTATTTTATTACCAACACACAAATCTTGTTGAATTAATCACAAGGTTTTCCTAAAACCAAGCAGATGCGATCGACAGAACGATTTTCTTGGATCGAAAACATTTGTGACCTTTTGTCGCTACCTGGTGCGAATTTTCACATCAAAATTTCTTTGAATGAAGAACGTTATGCTCTATTCATTACACAAGATCCCATGAAAATAGCTATTTGTTTGTCTAGGCGTGAAAGTAGGCGATTTCCGAGCAGTGTAAGGATGGCGGCACGAGCCGTAGGCGAGTGTCGCCACACTCGTTACATGGTCAGGTAGATACACATGGTCAGGTAGATACACAAACTTCAAATCTATTACTTATCTACCACATAAAATTAGCATCGTTAATAACCTAGTAGATAGAGCTATCAAACTCTCACATACATCCTTTTACATAATTTCGATTTCAAAAATGTAAATATACTAGCTGAAGGAGCACATTACTACAAACGTATTTTCATGAGAATGTTCTATATCAGGCGCGTAGCCAAGGGGGGGGGGGTCACGCGCCCATGAAATGTCGGGAAAAAGATACATATACATATGTTTGATATTTATTGGCACGTTGAACCACCCCCCCCCCCCCCTCGAAAAATTTTTGTGGCTACGCGCCTGTTCTTTATTGTGAAAAATCCAAACAATGGTAACTTTATAACAGATATTGACGGTGTGAGTGCTACATATACCAGCCTCATTCATGCAATGAGATTAATTATAAATTGTGATACCTTTATAGTAATACAATTATTATTTCAGTATTTTCTTAGACTTACATGTTATAACATAGTATTCTACAATCGCTCTCTGTTTAACGGATGTACACGAGTTGAAGTGAAACACGGCATGTCTGTTACGTCACTTACCGTCCGTCCTGCAAAAATGTTCAGAATTACTGAAATGAGTTTTCCATTTGCTTACATAAATTGAACGTAGCCTTTGTCACGACCAAAAATTTAACGAGCTTATTGCAAGGGTTCAAATTATCCATCCGTGCATTCATACCTTGTCCTGATGAGTCCGATGATGCCTAATTACATATGTCGGACTATTGATAGTTTTTCCTAGAATGAAAAATTGATCTCCTTTCTAACTTCAACTCGCGACAACTTAACCAATTTTTAGAATTTACTAATTAATCATGAATCATACAAATATTCGAAAGGTAATTTATTCACCAGCTGTGAATCCTTATACATTTCCCCGGAGCAGAGGATAAAAACTAGTAGAGTAATCGAGTAACATCAGAGTATTAGGATCATGTAGGAGTTTTCAGGAAAATATCAGTAACCGATATGTGAGCATAATTGGAATTTATCTAGATTAAGAAGATTATTGGGAACTGGAAAGAAATTGTTAGTAATCTATGAATTTAACAAAAAAGCGTGAAATTAATTTAATTCCTGATTATTGATGATATTCATTGTAATTCATAAAATACAAGAGAATGTATCAAATTTGTTGAAATTTTTGAAAGCTTATGACATTGATTCGTGATGATTTATACAATTTGTGGTAATTCATAAAATTTATTTATTTGTTTTTTCCAGAGCTTGTATCGATTGTCCGAAGATTCAATTGTTTCAGTTTAAATAGTGTAGCTCTTTATTGTTTGCAGAATTTCTTTTCATCTCTGTTTTCCTTTTCTTGCACAGTTTGACGAATAAATAAAAATTTGTATTTTTCATTATTTTTTTTTTGGGTGACGAAAATTTGAATTTTCGATTCTTTGAGGAAATACAGAAAATTGTGAAGATAATCTTGTAGGCCTCCGGAAACATTTTTTTTCATCTTTCTTTTTTTCATATCTTCCGTTGTATGGCAAAAAATACCTAGTTTTGTTTAAATTTTGGATATTTGAAAATCCCATTACTCTAACCGTTTCTCTATTAAAAAAAAAATGTATCCAGAATAGCTTGGTAATGAACTTGACCTTCAGTTTCTAACACTAAAAGTGTGTACCAATGGTCAATCAAACAGATTGGTTTTTTCAAAAGTTGCCGAACTAGCAGACAAACATTCATACATGCAGGCATACATGTATACATGCATAATACATACATACATACACACAAACATACATACATACCTACAGAACATTCGTTAAAATTTGTTCTTCGGTTTCAGGGGGTCTTAAAACATGGACATATGACAAAAACCATGGGGGGAGGGGGGTTCAAGTTTTACATAAATCTAACACCGCCTCTGATGAGAATGTAAGAATGTATAACACATGTCATATTCTAGCCATTTCTTTCAAATGATAATCGACAAATCGATTCAATAAAATCAACTGTGATACCACTCGCCAGGGTTATTCGTTCATCGTGCAGGCATGACATTTTGTAAGTGTTCCAAAAAATATTCAGATCCCCCCAAAAAACTTTCCAAAAGGAAATTTTGGAAGGTGAGAGAAATTTCGTAATACTATCATCCAAAAAAGACCCATATCCGTCGCCTACACTTAGTTCAGGAATATCGGAATATATTGATATTTTCAGAAATCTGAAAAAGGAGACAACATCAAATAAATAATATTTGAACTATTTTTCTTCGTGAAGTGGATAAATTCAATGCCGTTATCGTTAAATCGGTAACTTTTATGAAAACCTGGCAGATGAGAGACTTGATATGCCTGTGTCAATTGTAACTGGAGAAGAAAGATAAAAGTTGCATTCTTTCTAACAAAGTATGCGAATTATTTCAAGCGTCAAAGATCAACGGCATTAAATTCAATCCAGTCCACGAAGAGAAACAATTCAAATATGATTTATTTAATGTTGTGTCCTTTTCATGATTTATGAAAATATCAATATCTTACGATATACCTTTGAAAATAATTCTGAAATGAGTGTACGCGACAGATCTGGGTCTTCTTGGATTACAGTATTACAAAATTTCTCTCACCTTCCCAAATTTCTTTTGAAAAGTTTTTTTGGGGTAAAATTCACTCAAAATACAACTAGAACGGGCTATAACAACAATCCTTCTAATTTGAACTAATTTTCAGCGAAAAATCGCTAGGTCTTAAAAACAACTATACCTTTCTTCCTAATTACTGTACAGTTAGTAATTACCTAATTACTTCAGTTCCACAGTAAGTTAAAGAAGACTCAATTTACTATGATTTCAGAACAAAAACAATTTTCTAACTATAATAGGTCATGAGTTATGACCCCTCAAAGTTGACTGTTTTTGCCTTTTTTAGGGACTAACAAAAAAGGTTCAATCTTTCTTAAATGAATTGTTTCAGGGTAGGTTAACGTTGATGATGCTCGAAGATTAAACAGAGTTAACAAAAATGTGCGTACATCTAAAAAAGGCTTTTAGCCTCATTACTTTGGAAATTGTGAGGTTTCAAAAATTCGGTTTTTTTGGTCTTTCTCGGCCCAAAACGGAGAGGTTTTGTTTTTTGGAAATACCTCGTTTCCCGTAAGTCCAACGATAAAACTCGTTTAGAAATAATAAAAGTGGAGCCAATTTAGCATGCGTTAAAAAAAAGTGTCCTAGCGCTAATAGGTCACGAGATATGACCTTGCTAAGTGCACTTTTTCTGCATAGAGGCACCTGAGTTTACCGTAAACAGAAATCGTCGGGATTACGTATTCATGAATACTGAATACAGATTACATGCATTCCAAAGAGGAGGTGAATACTTTAATACATGCATCCAAGTAATCCGTAAAATAACCCGCTACATGAATACATGAATTCAAGTGTTTCCGAAAGGCTGATCGCACGTATTCAAGTAGTCCATTAAATAGCGCGGTACATGAAAACATGTATCAATATATTCCCGAAAGGTGGATCACATGAATTCACCTGTAGGTGAACACTCGAATACATGTATTCATGTAGCGCGTTATTTAAAGATTACATGAATACATATATTCATGTAGCTTGTTATTTTACGGATTACATGAATATATGTATTCAAGTATTCACGTAATTCTTGCATACATGTATTCAAGTTATTAAAACGTAATTGATTACGAAAAGTATTTGATTACGCCCATCTCTGACCGTAAAGTATAAGTACGGCCACATTTCGAAGTTTATGTCCCGAGTAAGTGCGTAAAATTGATTCCAGATGTATAATACGTCTTTTGCCGTTAATAAACAATTAATTGTTTGCAAAAAAATCTTGCCGTCACCACTTTTGATTACTTTTTGGCCATTTTTTTCGTACTTTTGTGGCAAAAAAGTAATTGTAATTGATGCGAAATGTGTATTATATTTTTTTTATCAATGAATAAACAAAGAAAATAATCATGATTGTCTGGAAATGTGATACATATATTTTTATTAATAAACAAATGATTTTATTAATAATTGTCTATAACCAAATCTTGTGTTGAACACTTTTGAGTAGTTTTTGAGTATTTTTGTGTCAAAAAAATATTTATAATTGTCTGAAAATATAATATATATATTTTTATCAATAAACACATAGTTGTTTTATTGATTGTTTATAACAAGATCTTGTCTCAACCACTTTCAAGTACCTACTTTTTGAGTACTTTTGTGGTAGAAATGTTACTTCAATTGATTGGAAATGTATGATAGACGTTTTTCATGGGTGAAAAAATAGTTTTTTATTAATTATTTGTTACAACATCTTATATTAAATACTTTCCCTGGATTTGACAGTTTTCTACATTAAAAACAAGATAGTAATTGATTATTTGAAAGTTAGTGCATATCAAATGTAATTCATTATTGAAAAAAAATTTAATAGAGGAAGAAGTAATAAATCATATTGTTTGCACCTGAAAGTTCTTTGAATAATTTCATAAAATACGTTGAAATTGTGTAATGGGAAAATGAATAGCTAATCAATTATTAGATAACTAATTTATTTATTATTAAATTTGTTTATTGAATGAATTACAGACTTCATGCATGAGTTTAAAATCGTTCTCCATTCTTTTCAAATTGACACGTATTAGCACACAACTTAAGAGATCGAATGTTTGTACAGGATTAGATTTCCGAAGTGACCGTATTTTTATTACTGTAATTTTTACTACTCAAAAGTGTCTAAAACAAGATTTTGTTATAAAAATTTAGAATTAGGATTATTTGTTTATTGATAAAAAGAAATGCATCACATTTCCAGATAATTATGATCACTTTTTTGACACAAGAGTACTAAAAAAAATACTCAGAAGCGGTTGTAACAAGATTTTTTTATGAACAATTATTCAAAAATTAATAAAAATAATTTATTTATTGATAAAAAATATATATATATTACACATTTTGCATCAATTACAATTACTTTTTTGCCACAAAAGTACAAAAAAATGGCCAAAAAGTAATCAAAAGTGGTGACAACAAGATTTTGTTATAAACAATTATTTGTTCATTGACGGCAAAAGAGGTATCATGCATCTGCAATCAATTTTACACACTTACTAGGGACACAAACATCGAAATATGGCCGTACTTCTACTTTACGGTACACTTAGGTGCCCTTAATGCAGAAAAAGTGAATTTTCCAAGGTCATATCTTGTGACCTATTAGAGCTAGGACACTTTTTTTTAACATACGCCAAATCGAGACCACTTTTATTTATTTCCTACGATTTTTGTTGTGAGACTCGGAGGAAACGAGATATTTTCAAAAAACCTGTTTTGGTCAAAAATGCCCAAAAAAAAAGGGAATTCTTGAAACCTTGCAGTTCCTAAAATAATAGGGCTTGAAGACTTTTTTTTTAGATGTACGCAGATCTTCGTTACCTCTTTTTCAACTCCTAGCAACATTGACGTAAACTTAACCTGGAACGATTGGTTTGGAAGAAATTAGACCTTGTTTTTTTGCCCCTAAAAATAGGCGAAAACAGTCAACTTTGAGGGGTCATGACTCATGATCTATTATAGTTAGAACATGGTTTTTTTTCTGGAATCACAGGAACACTTATCTGTTAAGTAATAAGGAAGAAAGGTGTAGAGTGAATTGGAGACTTAGTGATTTTTCGCTGAAAATCCAATAAATTGGGCAATTTTCGATGTACCATAACTTCGAACTAGTAGAAAGAAAAGGAGAAAGTGCTCTATCCTTTACGCGCAGTGATGGCGCTAGCCTTTCGTGGGCACCGTTTCATTATTCGTACTTCCCAAAATCTATTTCCCGGCAAATAATTCTCGAAACTTTCCCATGTAAGTTCGAGATATTATTTTTTCGGAAAAATATATTTAGCATTGTGTGGAGATGCACATGTAAGCTTGAATGTGTCTTTTTATACAGGATAATTATTATCATCCAGTTCGCTCATATTCCATTTTTATATTCCCAATGTTCGAAATTTGGAAATATTTCATGAAATTTTAAAAATTAAAGTTTCTTATTTTATTTGGATCAAAATTTTCTATTAAAACTCACAAATTTTATGTTATTGTCAAATATTTGATGCATGCTCACCAATGATTTATACAATTTTTTGGTTAATTTTTTATGTTAATAATTAATTTTCTAAGTTAAATTACCACTGTATATAAGCATTGATTTTCATGCAAAATAAATAAGACAAACTGAATTTAATGGATTCAATAAATTCATCAATGTAAACTTTAATATTCATATGACCTTAATTTTGTCCAAGTTCTTTATTTCGTAGTTTTATTTTGAAACGAGTATTAATCATTGTATTTAATGTAGCCCATAATATTAGTTGCAAAATTCATCATCGACCTATAAATATTATATGTCGATGCTGTAAATAAATGTTTTCTAAGTTATAACTTCGAGTCAAAAATATACTTAATAATATAATTACCTGTGGAATGGACGCCCGTCGCCCACGTCGCTTTGCGTTTGACAAACATAGCACATAAGAACAATTTTTTTCGTTATTCGGAATATTTACATTGCAAACTTCAAACGAGCTTGAGCCGTCGAAACCGAGGCTGAGTCCCCAATGAGGGTCCCGCTAACTACGCATACAGTCCTGAGCCAAAACCAAGAGTCAATCAGAAAAAGCAAGACGGAGACAACCGAGGATGAATCCTATGTCCCTTATTTTCTACACCAAAATGAATGCGCAGTGGACTGGTGGACATGAGCGGTCCAGTTTATATGTCGATGTTTATACGAGACAACCCTAACCTCTTTAATAAGTAAAAACACGTCTAATGTATAGTTCCAATAATGTATTTATTCTGAAGAAGACCGTCGAAGAACGGTCGAAACGTGAATGAACAAAAATTTGCTGGAGCACAATTTAACCGATCTACAAAAAAGCAGGCAAGTCCATTTATCATATGCTGGAAGTATTGAATAATAGGAGTGCGTATTTGCAAATATGATGATATATAAAACTAAATTCCATTTGAGATCGATCTTACTATCGACCTTTTCGGGAAAATTGAACATTAGAGATTTTTCGGTTAATAACGTAAGTTTCCCGTGAACTTGATGTTAAGCGGTCTTATGTAATCAACGATTGCTTGTGTATGCATTTCGCGTTTTGGATTAGGTGGCGCAAGTTGCGCGTCTAAACCTAGTCCCTTAGCTCTTATTATACGAACGTGATAATCTGCAGATCCATCATTTAGCGGAACGTTTATTTTATTGTAATCATAATTTGTGAATGCTTTGAGATGCGCATAGAAAATATCGCCATTATCGAGTTTCACAGTAGCGTAGCCCACTGGATTGTCATCTGGTGGAATCGCTGAAACACGTTGAAGATATCCATGAAGAATCTGGTCAAATACAGGAACGCCGGTTGGCGACAGATTTTGGATCAAAATTCTGTCTTGTGAATCAACGAAGAAAGGATGGCGTTCTTCTTCATTTGCTGCATTGACTTCTGTAAAAAGAAAATTGATGAAATTTTCGAGCAACAAACATGCAAAAACTAGCAATTCTAATACGCTCTTCTACCTTTTTCTTCCTTATATGTACCATCCACTTCTTTCATATTTCCCCTAACTTATTGCCCCCTTACTATCCTTAGGAGACTCTGCACGATTTTCTTCAACTCTGATCTCCCTATCTAGCTAACTTGCCACAATTCTATCAAGATTTCATAAACTCAGGTCATGAACAATAATATTTCCAGAATAGGCAATTTGCAATCTTTCAACATATATCTATAGCATTAGGAATGAACTTCGATATTTATTTATACTACTTTGCTTTGGTATATACAATATGAGCATTCGTCTTTTCATGCTCGAAAACTCATCTCTTATGGTATAAATGGTTTCTATTGGGCACATCAGCTCTTGCATTCTTTATTAGGAATTCAACAATTTGCGTTTTTCTTTCAGATATGTAACATGCTTGGAATCCGACAACGTGGCACCATATGAAAATTCTGATTAAACAAAATTTAGAAAAAGGAATTGTCAATTTTCAGCTTTATATACTGCATTCAGAAGTAGAATCTGATAATAATATTAGTTTTACGTGTAAAACCCATATCAAACAATTCCAAAAAGCCTTAATCTCATGACTGAGCAATCTTGTATTCACGATGACTTTTATTTTCCATGTGGTACAAGATTTGAAGCTGGCAACGTGGCACTCAATGCAAACAATGGTTTTGGAAAATTTTGGTATGAGAATTGTCCATTCCAAATTTCATGTTGTTCATTGAGGAATATACATGAACATTATTATGTAGAGAGATACTCAAATATGGTCAAGGTGCAAAAATCTCATTGTCAACCTATATGTGAAAATATAAAACATGGAGGAAAAATATTGTTAATCCTAAACTTTCTCAAATCACGTTTGTTTGAATAATGCCATATATTTACACATTTAAATAACACTGGACATTCACTTGCTTGCCTACTTACTTGCATAATTGAACAAAGCCACGCTGGCCAAGAAAAGAATCGCGATACGCATTGTTCTCAAGATGAAGTAAAAATATCGATCGAGGACTTGAAAATGATTTCTGAATAGTTTCTTCTGAGGCAACCAGCTTTATAGATTATTTTCATCACGATTTCCTCGACGTCACAGCTGTTCATATTTGCTTTGTTTGTCACTTATAGAAGTCAGTAGAATTCCATGAGATAAATTCAATTTTTTAAGTTATATTGTGACTCTACTTGTGGACCTTATCTGATCATCTTTGGTTGATAACATTATTCGGAATAAAAATTTTCTATTTTTTTGATATCGCTCATGATAGTGTGCTTCATCTTTAATCATATGTTTTCAATCATCAGTGATTTCTTTCTTCATAGGGCTTTTTGAGGCTAATGCCTCTGTTGTATGAATAGGTGAAAAGCTGTTACTATTTCTTTCTCAACCTCACTTGTCTGCGTGAAGTTCTTTCATTTGCGCCATTTGGATTTAATAGGACGCACGACAAGACGCTGAGGCGAAACTCCAAGCAAAAGGACAGCATCAGTGAACTGACTCACGGAATAGTTAGAAGAAACAAAACTCTAATTTTTAAGACTCATTCCAGAGAATAGGGCCTCAAACAGTTTCAAAATAAAGTTTTGCCCTCTGGCTGTAACTTCATCATATTTTAAAATGGAGTTGTTAAAAATCGTCGTAATATCTGCAAGTGTTGCTGAGAGTATATCCTTCCCGAGCGAAGTAGTCGTTCTCAATTTTCTATGCCCATAGAAAGAGGACGCTTGCTGAGAGCAGGACAAAACAGAACTGACTCAGTAAAATTTTTCAGTGAAAATGTTGGTCGATTCGGAATAAGATTTCAGTTTCTCTTTGATTCTGAAGTATTCAGGAACAGAGATTTTTATTCTTCTAGTATGATTCCTCCCGCCTCTACCTGCATTAATTCAAGGTTTCAACAAGTTGAAACACGGCATCCCTTACGCCGTCGAACTCGCTTAGCTGTTCGACGGCTAGTTCAACCCTCTCTCAGTGGATGGTCTTCCCGAATGTAAAAAGTGGTTATTCGGAACATGGAAGTTCAAAAACGATATATTCGGAATCTGCGATTTATGACGATTCCAGCGATACGTTGTTTGCCCTAAAATAATGGAAATTAGAGGATGAAAATGTAACGATCTGAAATCGAAACTTTCAAAACCATGAGATTTGAAGTTTTTCAATCGAAATATTTCAATAACAGTCCAATTCAATGCCGATTTCACGAAAATTGAATTGCTACCTACTACAAAATGAGGAAATAGAATCAACGGTTGTGAAGGATGTGTATTTGGCCAGGGACAGACCAGGACATCAATGAGGTCCTGGGATTCTTTGGAAAGGCGGCCCTTTTCTGTCACTTCACATCCACCCCGTTTTTATGCGCATTAGAGTGGTCCAAAGAAGCATTACACCAAATTGCGTTCGAATTTTTATGCAAAATGCACGGAAATTTTTCCGAATCCACAAAAAAATAAATAAATTTTTTTTGTTTTGAAAAAAAATATATTTAGAGATGCCGCAAGACCCATGAAGTTTCACATGTATTTCCCATAAGAAAAAATCTGCCCGCTTCGCGGGCACATTCTCATCGCGCGCTCCGCGCGCGGCTCGCTTCGCTCGCAAGTTTGAGCGCGCCTACGGCGTGCGTCTTTCGGATCTCGCGCTTAGCGCTCGATGGTGATCTCACCTCGCGCTCCGCGCTCGGTTTTGAATTTCCCTCGCGCTACGCGCTCGGCCTTTCTACCTCCCTACAGTTTTATGTAGAGCTTCTAAAACTCAAAAGCGAAATGTCGACTACTTTAATTTGATGAGTGTGAATTCTCTTTTGTTAAAGCTTCTCCGGCTTT
>WSXT02229016.1:3331-31542 GCA_011762715.2 Neuroterus valhalla | reverse complement strand
AACATTATTCACATTAGTCATGACTGACCCAATATTCTTGAAAACATTAAAAATAACGATTTGGAACCTAAAATGGAATAATTAGTGTCTTAGTTAAAACAGTTTGTTCTCAGATAAAGAAATTAACGAACTTTCAACCAAAAAGTTGAATATTTACCCAAGAAATGAAATTTTAACAAAAGAGTTGCAAGCCGATACATTTGCAACCAAGAAAGATGGGTTTCCAAACGAGAAGATTAAGTTTCAAACAAAAAGATGAAATTTTAGCAGAAATCATGCATTTTAAACCAAATGGTTTCATTTTCGCCTAAAAAAGAAAAATTTTCAACCAATCTGTGGATTTTTCAACTAAGAAAGATAAATTTCTAAATAAAAATGGAGCAATGGAATTTTCAGCAAAAATATTGATATTTTTGGGATGCAAAATAATAAATTGGGAAAAAATGGTTAAATTTTCAACTTCAAGTATGAATCTTCAAGCAGAGGAATCAATTTTTAACAGAGCGGTTCAACTTTTAACCAGAAAATATTATTTTAAATGAAAAACAAAATAAAAAATAAATTCAATTCAATGAAAAACCGAAAAAACAGTTCTTTAACAAAACAGTTAAATATTAAACTGAAGAGATGAATTTTCAACCTAGCAGTTTAATTTCCCAAAAAAATGTTGATTTTTAAAACCCCAAGAAAAACTATTAACCAAAAAACTGAACTTCAAAGAAATTAATTATTCACCAAAAAAGGCTTGAAACAAAACAGTTAAATTTCTAATCAAAGAGATGAATTTTCAACTCAAATCATGAATCCACAACAAACAAAAAAGTTCAACAAATAAGTTCAACTTTTAAACAAGTTCTTGAATTTCCAACAAAAGAGTGGAATCCTCAATTAAAAAGATGGATTTTGAGTGAAAAATAGAATGATTGAATTTCCAGTAAAAAAAAAGAAACTAATCTTTTTAAAGAAATTTTTAAATTCAACTTTTCAATCAGAGATGGATTTTCGACAAAAGTTATAAATCTACAAGCAAACAGAAAGTCCAACAAGGTAATTCAAGTCTGAACCAAACGGTTGTAAATATATCGGAGAAGTTCACCCCCCCCCCCCCCAACTATTTTCCATCACAACAGTTGAATTTGAGATTTAAAGTAATAAACATTTTCCAAACAACAAAAAAAAGTCAAATTTTTAATCAGAAACATTAATTTTCAACGAAAGGAGATGAATCCTCAACTTGAATATAATAGTTGATATTTCACAAAAAAATATTTTAGTTTTGAATCAAAACCAGTTTAAATTCAATCAAAATAACGGTTTTTTGACAAGAGTAAAATTTTCAGTTAAGAGAAAAAAAAATCAAGCAGGTTGTTTTAATTAGACCAAAAAAGCGAATTTTCCACCATATAGTTGAATCTTTTACCCACAAATTTGGATTTTCAACAAATCTTCAACTAGGATACTTAAATTTTCCGTTAACAAGGAATTACAAAAAAAATCTACTCGGTAGTCAATTTTTATTTCTTTTCAAAAATTTGGAAACTTTGAATTCCAGGGTGGAAAAAGAAATACAATTTTCTTATATTAGGCTATAAATCTCTGGCTATTTTCAACCACAATTTGGATACTGAAAATGAAAAATAGTTGTAAAAACAATAGATTTGATTGTTGTAAAAAGACTTCCGAACCACACTTCAGAAGTAACTACTTAAAAACTTGTTACTTATCTAAATAAATCCTCGCAAAGTTGAAGGATACGAACTCAATAACAGTCAGATGATATGAATTTTTACTGAAAAAAAAAGTTGAGGATTCTCTGTTATTCAAGAAGTGGTTACTTTGTTAATAAAAATCGAGTAAGATTCTAAGATAAAGATTGTTCCGATACCATAATATATTTACGGAAATTTTCAGTTTTAATGTGCATCGCCAGCACCGGCACGTGGTTGGTGCAATACTATACGAAGTTATACGTTAATGTATTAATTAGGGAGAATCTAAACGAGAAATGGACCAGCGAAGGATCTGCTGATCTAGGCTACTCTTTCTGGTAAAGAATCATATTTCCTCTAAATAGTCTCTTATTAATCAGTTAGAATCCCCTGATATTTACAACAAAATATATTTAATTAGTGTTAATCTAGAAAGAAATGAACAAATCAATTTTTATTGTGGGACACGCTTATTTAACCACATATTAATTGAAATAAGTAAGAAAAGAATTCCATAATCACCAGGTTTGTAGTGTCTGCCGGAGTCGTGCATCTCATCAGCATCGCTTTGGTTGGTTGGGGTTCCGGAAAAACCAGAAAAGATCATTTGGAGCCAATTCCTCCTCTGGAAGAAAAGACTGCAGCAGCCATAATGCTCTACTGATCCTTCCTATTTCCAAGATCTTTCTTTTCATCCTTTGGCTTCTATTATAGACTTTGGAACCCAACGTAGCTGAAATAGGTTCCCATTTTTCGCAACTCATCCTTCCAAGCCCATCGACTCCAAAATCCAACAGTAATCTTTACAAAATATCATTTAAAGTATGACAATAAGAGCATAAAATGAGAACCTAGAAGTTAAAACCGATCTTCCTTAGTAATAAGTAATTAGCATGCAGTTACTTTAACTGTTGTAAGATAGGAGGATGCATTAAGATTTATGTGAAACAAAAATTTCGACAAAATGTGCCTCTCCCTTAGTTGATAGAATTAATGTAAATAGAAAAAGTATGTCAGATTTTTTTACTCTTATTTATTACATGACTTAGGCGTAGATCGTACAAATACAGTATTTATAGCTTCATACGTACCCACGTGTTTTTTTATTCATACTTCCTATACCTTTTGATACTCGACAAGAAGAAGATATATTGCTTCAACATGTTGATCAATCAAAACTGTATATAATACAGATGACTTATCCAATTATTAATAAAAACTGCCACGTGACCTCTTTTGTAAAATAAGAGCTACTTCTTTCTTCGTCCACAGTTTTTAGTACATATAATTATGAATATCTTACTACTAAGAATCCCTAATTAATCTTTATACTTTGAATCCTTAATAATCAACCTTACATTTTTTACTGCACTAGAGTGCGATTTGCTTTGATCAACATCATTACTTATCAAAAATTTGTGTGACATTTGTAAATAAGACTTATTAATACCTGATGGCAATTATCAATTTTACTTAATTTATCATATTTTTACTTATACGCGTATAGAAACAAAATATTTGCGTCTTAGCATTTTGGAACAATGCAATCGATATTTACTTATTTTTTCCACCTCATCGTCGAGATCGACCTTTACGTTAAGAGAATTGTAAGACGCTTTCTAATTTCGAGAGTATCGAAGCCTATATGTCGACATTTTTAATAATTTATAGCCGGACACCCTTTCAACTCCTAGCTTAGCTTAACTTTTATGCTAGCTGCTGTAACATGCAGTAACATTGTAACTTCTGAAAAAAATTGACAGTAAAAAAAGCTAATTATCGATGCTGGACTCATTGAAGAGTTTTAACATTGATTTGTAATACAAATAAGGAAATGAAAAGTGCACAGATTGTATTGGTGATTAGGATCATTTTTGTCAAGTCCCCTATTTTATCATTTCCTTATACTATTGAAACAAATTGAATGACTAAACAAGATAAAAAAGTTACTCCACGACAAATGATCAAATCTTTTGAGTCGAGCTATAGTATATGTATATAAATATATATGTCTTTATGGAGAATAAAAGTCACGAATATTCCTTGAAACAGCATTAACGACGACCAACTTTGGACCATCCATCATCTTCTGGAGCGCGGTTTTCCTTCTTTGCTTCATGAACTGGTTGCTTTTCCTCTATGCGATCTGCAGCAAATTGCCTGTCACAATATATTTGATTATTAGTAAGTCCAGAATAGAAGATACTCTAATACTTGCAGGGTGGCGATTTGACGGACGATTTCAAATTCCCGGTCATTTCCCGGTTTTTTCCGGTCAAGACTTCCACTTTTCCCGGTCAACTAAAAGTAACACATTCATATTTGTCGCGAAACGCAAACCTTCTATTTGATCCCTGACGTTCATTATTAACATCCTTTAACACAACAGATCAAACATTGAAAAATAAATAAATTTTGGAAAAAAAAACTCGAACTTCCCACACAATGTCATTCTTTTTCAAAAATTGAAACATTTTAATATAAAAATAAAATTATGGATCTATAACTGAATCAGTAGAATTTCAAACCAAGAAGATGAATTTTCAGCCAGAATGATAAATATTTAACTGAAGCATTTCAATTTTCAACAACGAAGGTGAATATTCAAACAAGAAGATTGAGTTTGCATAGTATCATTTTTAGTTCAAAAAACTAATTTTAAACAAAAAGTAAGATTTTCGACTAAAACAAAGAATCTCTAACTAAAAAAGTTACATTCCCAAGCAGATAAATCAAGTTTTTCCAAAGAAGATAAATTGTCAATCATAATTTAAATACACACACAAATTTTTAATTCACGAAACTTGATTTTTAACCAAACAAATTAATTTTTAACCACAAATATAAAATTTTTTAATGGAATAAGTTAAATTTTTAGTTATGGAAATTACTTATAACAAGAAAAACTAACTTTCAAACAAATTGTTACATTTTCAAAGAAACTGATGAATTTTCAAACATACTGATAAATTTTCAAAGGAAATTGTAAATGTTTAACTGAAATAGTTGAATATGAAACCAGAAACGTGAATTTTTAACTTAAACAATGGACGTTCAAGGAGAATAGTTGAATTTTTGACCAAAAATTACATTTCAACCAAAATATACACTTTTTCAACAAAATTGTTGAATTCCGAACTATGAGAATAAAAATTTTCAACCCAATTCAGTATCAATTTCGGCTTAAACATGCAATTAATAAATAAGAAAAGTAACTTTCGAAGAAAGAGATCATTTTCTACCAAAAAATCGATTTTCAAACAGAATATGTGAATTTCACGCGAAGTAATTAAATTTTCTATTGAAAACGACAAACCTTCATCCGAATTGTTTAATTTTGAACTAGAAAAGATTAATTTCTCACTAAAAATGAAACAGTTAAATTTTCAACTGAAGAAAATAATTTTTAACCAAACAGATAAATTTATCGGTAAAATGATGAATCTTCAACTGGACTGGATGTACTTTAAGCAAAAAAGATTAATTTTTACGCATAAAGATTAAGTTTCAACAATAAAGGCAAATTTTCCACAAAGTACATAAGTTCTCAAAAAATTAGTTCAAATTCCAAAATGAATGTTCAACTAAATACTTGAATTTTCACCAAAAAAGATGATTTGATTTTTAACAAAGTAGTTACATTTTCAAACAGATAAGAATTTCAAATTAAAATAATGTACCTTCAACAAAAAACTTTGATTTACAACAAAAATGTTCAACTTTTACCCAAGTAGTTGATTCTTGAACTAAAAAAGAATGAATTCGAAATGGACAATCTATCTATATTACAGTTCAGAAATATTTCTTCTTTTCTTCTTCGAAGTACCTTCTTAATTTAACATTAAGAAGAGGGGACTTTCAGAGTGTGACAAATTTCAAATTGGGAGAGCGAATAATTATTTTAAATTTCTGGTGCCATATAAAAAATTGCCTGCTCTGAGTGAAATTATATTTATCTGCTGAAACTTGAAGCCCTAAAGTAAAAATTATAATTATTTTATAAAATTCGCTGTCATAAGTCAGATAAATAAGAAAAAAGCAAATAAAACTGAGAGCATAATTCTTTCTGTACGTTTGGGCTATCATCGATTCGATTATTGAGTCAGCTAAAGAAATCTGAAAGAGCAACAAACTTGCAAAATATTCTCTTATGATGGAAAAATAGTCATTTTTACGGTAAAATTTTTCATTATGAAGGTTGAGTCGAGTAAATTCCCGGTTTTCAATTCGATTCCCGGTCAATAAAATTCCTGTTCATTTCCCGGTCAAGTCGCCACCCTGATTTGGCATTCATTCGCCACTCACACTCTTGGAATCCTTCGACTTATTGAAGAAAACTTACCTATCCTCTCGTTTAATATCCCTAAGATTGTCTTTCGCTGCCTCAGCAGCTCTAGCAGACCTCCAGCTACCTCCACCTCCAGCGCCACCTCGAGGTTGTTCTTCATTTCTGAAATGACGTCTTTCACCCATTCTCGGACGTTCGTCTCGTGAATCTCTAGAGTCACGTGCATCGCGTGAATCCCGATTATCGCGATCATCCATTCCTCGTCGAGGAGGTAGATCACGACCAGATCCTCCTATATTATCGCGCCATGATCCTCCACCACCAAGACCTGCAGCCTGTAAATACAGATTCGAAAAATAAATCATTCAATTTAGCGTCAATAACACGTACTGCGAATACAATAAAATGACAAGGCGGAATTTAGAAGACTTACCAATTGGCTGATGTCTCTTCTTTGGAAGCGTTTTTCTGTATCTTCGCGTGCTGGTTCGACCTTTTTCCTTCTATCAGCGTCGTCGTCCAAAGAAATCTCACGTTTGAAACTGTAAAATATATTAATTAATAATCTAACTTAATTGCTGAGATCTTTGAAAGACTGAAAAAACATCTATCATTGTGAAAAAACCTTCGTTCAACGAAGCTATAAAAAAATTTGGAATATCGTACCCATCATCGTCGTTTTCTTTAGCAGGGATTTCACGACGACTCCTGAACCGACTATCGTCGGAATCATTTCGTTTCCAATCGTCTTTCGGACCATCTGCAGCAGCAGTTCTTGCTGTTCGCCAAGAGGATCCAGTATCCGCTATTAGAAGAAGGAAACCATGCAAATATTGTAAGCTGACCAAATATTCAGAGACATTTATTTCTCATATGTTTATGTCATTTTTTCAATTTTTTCTAAAAAACCAAAGTACATCCAAAGACATCTACCTGACCTGGGAGGACCATCTCTGCTAAATCTATCTTTTTCCATTCCACGCTCTCCTCTATCCACACCCCTTTCTTTTTCAATTCTCTCACCACCTCTTTCAGTTCTCTCTCCTCCTCCTCCTCGCCTCCAAAGATCTGGTTTCTCTCTCGTACCCTCTCTGTCCTTCTGCCTCTGCTCTTCCAATTTTCGCTCAATTTCTTCATTCCTAGCTCTAGTGATCTCAGCTATTTTATCCAACTTAGCTTGATGCTCTGCTTCTTTCGCCTCTCTCTCCTCACGTTTCTGCCTCTCCTCTTCCTCCCTTA
The DNA here is from genome assembly GCA_011762715.2 of Neuroterus valhalla. Taxonomy (NCBI): domain Eukaryota; kingdom Metazoa; phylum Arthropoda; class Insecta; order Hymenoptera; family Cynipidae; genus Neuroterus; species Neuroterus valhalla. The sequence goes on along the minus strand of WSXT02229016.1, from coordinate 24,306 downwards.
TTGCTCTCTCCTCCTCCAATATCTTTCTCTCCTCCTCTTGTTTAATTCTCAAAGCCTCCAAGCGTTTTCTCTCTGCAGTTTCGTGTCTTTCTCTCAGCCAATTAGCCTTCCTTTCAGCCTTTCTCTGAATTTTTCTCTCCAATAACCTCTTAGCCCTCGCCTCATTCAATTTCTTCTCAAAGTCTCTTACTTTCTCTAAATAGATACTTCGTCTTTCAGCAAGGATTCTCTCGAGGAAAATATCATGATCTTCTTTCATTCTAGCCATGCGTTCTCTCGTTGCCACAGCCTGCTCGCGTTCTTCAATCGCTGCTTGAATTCTTTCCTGTTCCTGCTGCTCCCATCTCTTCTTTGCCAACTCCATCTTCTCTTCCATGGCCTTCTTCAGAAGCGGAATTTCCTCAATCCTTTTTGCCCGCTCCAAATAATCAACCTTCTTCTCCTGGGACTTGAGCTTCTGCTGCATTTCCCTTCTTTCCTTCTGCAACTCCTCAGCTTCTTTAGCGGCGATTTGTTCCGCGTCCATTTTTTTTATATCATCTTCATCAAGTCTCTTAAGCACTTTCTGCCCATGACTCGTTTGCGAGATTTGGTGCATCTTCTCCTTTAGGTGGCGGTCCTTGATTTGCTGAATCTCGCTCTGATGACGCTTTCTCTCCCTCTCCTCTCTTTCCAGGTCGAGTCGTTTCTGTTCCGCGAGCATAACTTGTCTCTGGAGTTCTTCTTGGCGACGCAATTCTTCTTCCTCTCGAACGGTGTTGATATGCTCGATGTACTCCTTTCTCTCCTCGATGATCTTGTGTCTACCCAAGATCCTCTGGTGCTCCTTTGCCTTCGTCTCGTGATAATGTTTCACCATTACATTTCTCAGCTTCTCGCGTTCCAATTTCTTCTTGTTGGGGTTGATCACATTGATTGAACGATGGAGTACTTTCGCCATGTTGACTAACTGACAACGGATTTGCTCGGAAGGCATGGCTTGGAGAACAGGACCATCAGGGTGGTCTTCTCTTCGGGCCTCAGAAAGATCCACTCCAAAATGGATGCAAGTTTTCTTATGATCAATTCTTATTTGCATGTCGTTGTACCTCACACAGTCGACGAGAAGACGTTCCATATGGAAATCGGTCGTAAACTTTGCAAGTTCTAACAGACGGTCGAGCTGGATCGTCTGATAGACTTGTGACACCTGATGTACGAGACGAACGAGGGTCACGTCCTGAAGAGCAGGAACGTACTGAGCTAAGGGACTCGTTTCGTCGGTTTGGAGAGTCTGGATGACGGTGTCTACTCTGCTGCAAAGATCCAAGGGATGGAATTCGACCTCCAGCCAGGAGTGAAGATTCTGGAGTTGAGGGGAAACAAGGTTGAGGACGTTCAAGCGACAAATATCCTTTAGTAAAGAAACTCTGGTTGGAGGTTGTGTAAGTCCTAAAAGGACTGCGAGTTTCTGAGCCTTCTCTTGTGGACTCTTGTCGGTTTCGATAAAGCGATCAAACTCGGGGTGAGCAGAGGGCAGCGGAATTGATAGAGTGGCGAGGAGAACTCTGTTCGACAAACGCTGCTGTTCCTCGGGAGACATGTTCTTTTTCATTTCACGAGACAATTGCAAGAGTTTCAACAAAGCTGCGGCGTGGAATAGGTAGTTTCCGGCTTTCCAGAAAACCATGGCGAGTTTTTGATAGTAGTTAGCCATAGTTTTTGGTACTGGCATCTTTTTGGAAAGGTTCATGAGTCCGTGGATATCTTCAATGGCTTTGTAAGCTTCTTGCCAAAGTTCCATTTGGATTGCAGAGTCTAGTTGATTTAGACGAGTCTCGAGGTTGAGTTGCTGGGTTTCAGCTTTGTGGATCGAAACGTTGGAGATGAGCGGCGGAAGTTTGCAGATATCTTCCAAGTGCTTGCGTAGTTTTTCACAGAGTTTGCGGAATTCCGTCTTGCGCTGATATTCGAGACAGAATTGGAAAGCCATGCGTCCGATGTCATGGTAAAGGGTCTCGACATGAGCGTTGGTCCTCAGCAATTCCAAGCACTGGCAGTAGGACTCCCAAAGAAATTTGACCCAGGGAGTCAAGATGGTGCGATCACTTCTATCTTGAGCATCTTCACCGCTTACAGCGGAAAGTAGAATACTTTCAGGGGTTGCTAAGTTGTCGAGATCGTCGATGTCGATCACTGCTTGCTGACTTTGTTTCCTGGCAGCTTCAGTTTTTTCTTCTGCCATGCGTAAGTAGCCGCGGATTACGTTCTCTAAACTTCCAACGTTGACGGATTGGAACATGTTTCGATACTGGAAAAGACCCTCTTTGGCAATGTGGGACTTTTTCAGTTCCACGCAGAGGTCCAAATATTTGAACATGATCGGTTCGAGGACTGACTCGGACCAGCTGTATGTCCATTTTTTGTTGCGGAAGACTTCTTGTAATGTGTCTAAAGCCCTGGCTGGTTTGCCAACTTCGATGAATTCTGAAAAAGGTATGAGATACTTCATAATAATATTAGAAAGCTTAACTTAGATTTCAAAAGAAAATTCACATTGTAGGCATCTTTTGACTTTACACTGATGTAAACTTGATAAAGCTCTATAAGAAATCCCGCCCTACTTATTTATCATGTGACCTGTTGAATAAAGACTAACTATATTAAACATTCATTAGAAGTGGTGTCCCGCATGAGAATCGAATGGAATATACATTGTTTAAAAGTTAATTTCAATAACGGTGAATATTGAAATCGGCAGAGTAGAAAAGGAATGTTGTGGAGTTTCTTATAGGTCACGTCGTCGTATTCTGTTAAAAAGAGGAAGAAATATTGATTTTTTGTCTTCAATTATTAATATTATTGTACATTGATTGTAAAATCACCTAAAAATAGGTAAATACCGGCTTTCGCAATACTAACGACACAGCCTCACATTACCAGATTTCAAAACCGCTTCCCCACATTTTTTTATTTGATGAAAAAATAAAATAAAATTATTCCACTCTACACACAACTGAAGATAAAAATATTAATAATTGTAATCAAACATAATTCATAATCATTTTTCCGAATGAATCAACGATCTAACCTATAAGCACATTCCAAACATTCCTTTTTTTCTACTCTGCCATTGCATGATACAATTATAATATTCACGGTTATTATAATTGAACATTTAAACAATACATTCTACACATATTCTATCCGGGACACCGCTCCCAATAAGTTAAAAGAAGTTAAGATATATGTAAACAATGTTCTTTCCCAGCAAACGAGACAATCGAACCAATCACATGGTGCGATTGCACTGCCGCTTAACCTCTATCCATGGTCGCAGCAAAGTACATATCTTTGGTTGTACTTACCATTCGCCCTTTTAAGCGCGTTTTCGGGTCGCTGCCCATACCTAGCCATTGCAAAGGAGCAGTGGAATCACTTTTCTAGCATTGACACCACTGGAGGCACCAAAACTGAACTATAATAATCAGAAATCTGGAAATTAATTTCCGTTCGGCGAACGGGTGTGAACACTGTGAACTGGGAAGAGTTACCTTACCGCCGACCGGATACAGTGAGCAGCAGCACTTAAAATGGCTACCTTTTTGACTTCCCTACAAGGCCCGCGTAATTGATAGTCAAATCAGTACTCTGATATCAATCTATTTTGAATTGAAAAAAACACGAATTTGACCTCAATTTCAATTCTAATAATATTATAACTTATTTTTTTTTTTACTTTTTAAAACTTCTTGCAGATGAATTACTTTTTGTCAGCATGCGCAAAAAATTATTAACCTTCCTGCTTCCTGCCAATACCTGTAGGTCAATTGGAAATATTTATGGGAAAAAACCGTAGAAAAAGAATGCGTCTCTAAATTGCAATTTCTGTCTAAATCATTTCTGAAATTTAAAAAGAAGGACGTGTATCATATAAATTCAAATTTTCCACAAAAAGAATCATGCATAATAAACAAAATACATGGATTTATGTTGACAACCTCAAACTAAACAAACTTCTATGATATAGAACCGACTATCCTAATGATTATTTATCATAAAAGATTGATTTTCTATTTAACAATTTTAAAAAACCGCGTGGTCCTAGGCCAATAAGGCTGCCTGTGCGACGCATGCGTAGTGTAGAATTATCTGGGCATGATGGCATGGCGATGGCGAGGGACACAGGCGACAAGGCAAACAAAAGCGTGGGGAAAAGTAATCGCGTGGAAAAAACAGAAGAATTTAACATTTACATCCTTTTTGAGAGTGGAAGAGACAGTAAATAAATCCATAAGGAGTTTGCATAACTGTAGAAAATGGATGACGAAGCGGAAACCTACAAATTGTGGCGAATCCGAAAAACGGTCATGCAGCTGTGTCACGATAGAGGTTATCTTGTAACGCAAGATGAATTGGATCAAACTCTGGAACAGTTTAAAGAACAGTTTGGAGATAAACCGAGTGAGAAAAGGCCTGCCCGAAGTGATTTGATTGTTCTTGTCGCTCATAATGACGATCCAACAGATCAGCTGTTTGTATTTTTCCCCGATGAGCCAAAAATTGGAATCAAGACCATCAAAACTTACTGCCAACGTATGCAGGAAGAAAAGATCCACAGGTTATTATTTATTCACTTAATTCCTTCGTTATCTAGCACTTTACAAACTAAAATTTTGATTTGATATCTTATTCTACTATTGAGTTCGCTGTAGTCTCGTGCGTAGGTATGTTTTTGTTATTAATTAGTTATATCATTGTGTAGCTATTGCTATATATAATGTAAAAAGCTTACTGCTTTCATAAAAACTTATAATTTACAAGCTGCCAAACCATGAGATCCTTGAATTCCGAAGCCTTGGAATCAAAAGATTTGTTATAATCTGCAGGGCTGCATATGAAGACCGTCAATTTTCCTTTTGATTGATGCAGAAATGTTTTCCTTAATTTATCGAAGATCTTATTTTGTTCAAATATTGTTCAACAAATGTTAATGAAGTTATATATATATAGTAAATATAGTAAATATTTATATAGTTAAATATATATACAGTTATATATATGTAAATGGAATAAGCAAAATGTCGAGCATTGAGCTACGTCAAATTTGGTCAGATTTGATGTTTCTAGTCCAGCAAGTTGTGCCGTACTTAAATTTTTTAGTCCGGCAAATTTCTGTTGCCTACAAACTGTATGTTCTAGCAAGAGTTGTTTGCAGCTTAAGAGAGATGATACAGTATTTTACTATTTTATCATAATTCAGGAATATTAATTTGTAAATACATACAATGTGTGATGTGACCAGTCACTAACAGGAATTTTTGAAGGTAGACTTTGAAAATGCGATTCGAGATGTCACAGATTGCGAGAAGTTGAACAATGAAGTTTTTCATTATTTAAAGCCATTATGATTACTTCATTTAGCGATTCGGACATTGTCTGCAATAGCCCCCGCATTGAAGCGATCAAAGCTTCAACGTAAACAGTCAGAGGCGTTTGAAGCATTTACATTAGGATTATGTAATAATAATTAAAAGTATTTTGTAACAATGTGAACTTTTATCAAAATGTGTGAACCTTGTTTAATAATGGAGACTAATTAATGGAAAGAGAATCTTGAGCGTGTTATTAAACTAGCTGTAAATTCGATCTCCGTTCTTTCAACTTTGTATTTATAATTATATGTTACTCATTTCACGAGCACTTTGCTCCCTCATAGAGGAAGCTTTGTAATGGTAACAATTTAATGTTTGAAGTGAAATTTTTTCTCATTTATTCTAATCGCCAATCGATTCTTCTCGAACTAGTAAATTTTGTATGTTCTTGCATAATTTCGAATCATGTGCCTGATACCTACCTCACTCTTTAATCAAATATATTAATGTCATATCTCAACTAATTGGTCTTAAAAAAAGTAATTTTTGAAGTTCTTGTATCAACTTTGAGTTAAATGTCTGGAACAAAGTTTACTATGAAAAATATTTTTTCCAAATACTGTGAATGACCATAACTTCCTTAATCTTTAGTTAAGTCAGTTGATTTGTCTCGAACCAAATAATTATTTAAGTCTATGTATCAGCTTTGAATTATGTGTAAAAAAAAATTTTACTATAAAAACCTATTTTGCGAATACCATAAATACTATGACTTCTTTACTCTCATATAAAATTATTTAATATTGCGGGTCAGTCGATTCGTCTACCCGAAGAATTTTTTACGTCCTTGAGTCGACTGTGGATTATATGCCTGTAACAAAATTTACTACGAGAAACTCATTTTTAAATACTATAAATGATCATAACTTCCTTACTTTTTGATGAAACTTATCAATATAAAAGGTCAATTTATACGTCTCGAGCTGAGGAGTCTTCAATATACCTGCATCAACTGTACAATATTTGGCGAAAAAAGTTTTACTATGAGAAACTCATTTAAAAAAATTCATAAGTGCTTGAAAAAAGAGTAATAAAAATTTTCAGAAATCCAACGGTCAGTTTTGAGATATTAGTGGTACAAATAAGCCTACCAAGTTTTATCAACTTATCTGCAACGGTATTCAAGTTATCAATAAATGCGAAATACAGTCCGCGAGTTTTCGAATTGCTTACTTTGTAGCTACGGAACTGCTGAACTTTGCAGCGCTCGCATTGACTTCCTCTGGACAATCTAATCGATCACCCGAATTCTGGGAACTCAACAAACCGATCCTTGATGTAGCGAGACTTCAATTTTTTTATTCTTTAATTTAATTACTTAATTTCTTTTTTTTGTGCTAAATAATTATTAAAATACTTTATATTTGTATGAGGTATTGCAATGAAAAATACGTTCATACTTACGTTCTTTTCCATTATTTTATTAGTTGTATTGAAACTTGAATTTCAAGAGAATTTTCGAATTTCAACAAAAAAATAATGTATTAGCCTTCGATTTCAAAATACTGTTGATTTGAAACCATTTGAATCATGCAATGAAAATGGAAATTTTATGAATTTGAAAACGTTGAAATGTAAGAAAGGTGATTGATAATTGTTCTCTGTTATAATTATTAATATCTGATTGTTTTGAATCTAAAAATCGATTCTTGAATTAAATTCAGTTGTAAATTCTTGATGATACATATTCATGTGGATTTCAAATAACTCATTAATTTGACATTCGTTCGAAATATCGGCGTCTTTGGTACAATAGCAATTTCTTCACCAATCAAATATGTTTTGATTAATTTAGCTCTGTTTTTATCTTATTGAACCCATTTTTCCTAATCAATCATAAAATCTTCATTTTTTCCAGAGCGATAATCGTCGTTCAGCAAGGAATGACTCCTTCCGCAAAGCAATCTTTGGTCGACATGGCTCCGAAATATATCCTGGAACAATTTCTCGAATCCGAACTCCTGATCAATATCACGGAACACGAATTGGTACCAGAACACATTGTCCTAACTCCCGAAGAAAAAGAAGAACTCTTAGCCAGGTACAAACTGAAGGAAAACCATCTAATGCGAATCCAAGCCGGCGATCCCGTTGCCAGATATTTTGGTCTCAAAAGAGGTCAAGTTGTAAAAATCATTCGACCATCAGAAACTGCCGGGCGCTACATTTCATACAGGCTGGTCTGTTGATACCTCTCAACTTCGAAAACTATTCCTCGTTTTATACTTAGATATAATTTAGTTGCATAAGATAAATAAGATTTTGAGGATCAATAAAAACACATTTGAAAGCTCATAATTTTCGTTCGTTCAATGTTTTTATGAGAACAGTTTAGTACTTTATTCATTCCTTAAGGTATAACTTCGCTTTAGGTATAAATAACATTCGAAAGTGTTGCTTCAAAGGCTTATTGAAGATCTATTTGAAAAGCTATTTAAAAAGTCACTTGAAAAGCTATCTACCAATTGAATTTTAAAATAAAAATTCCAAATGGAATTGCTATACAAATACATTGTTGGTCAATTCGGAACCCCAGAGTTCAGAAGCTTATCTTAGAAAATGCCTTCAAGTATTATGTTCAAATTCTCTCAAATCGAGGAGGGTGAAAATATAAAAAACGATAACTTTTACAATTAATATAATATATTGTTAATAATAAAATGTAACATAACGCAATAAAAATTAATAATAATAATTACACAATAATGCTAGAAGTTTCCTCCGTTTACAAACGAATGTGAGCGGAGCTTGCCAAAACGTATATAAAAAAAATTTCCATTTCCTCAATAATGTACAAGCTATTCAAATCGTTGCCTAAAAAAGGACACAGCTTCGTTTCTCCTTAAAGAATCTTTACGCAAAAAAGTAACGAAATCTTAGTCGTAATCCGCTAAAATAAAACATCGGATAAAAGCTGATCTAGTGCCGTAGGTACTATTTCGTAAATCCCATGTTCCGATACTGTGCCTAGCATACAATTATGAATTAAAATCAGTCGATCGCTGCTCGTTAATCCGTAGAAGATTAGCGTTTGTGTTTCGTGTACTAATGTAATTTACATTCTCTTTTTTCTAAATTCCCTTCACACTTCTGCACCCTGAAACTGGAATAATCTTCAGCAGTAAAAATACTCAAGTTATTCGCAAATGGGTTTTATTTCAACTTGGGCGCTATTAAACATGCAGGAAAAAATCACCTGAAGATTCAAGAAAAGTGCTGCTGTATAAGTAATTCTGCATTTCATCCGTTGTGCAATCCGAATGTAATCGCTGTGGGTATACATTTCTACAGTATAGGAACACATCGATCAATGTGCACCCATTGCTGAAGAATAACACGTTTCAATACTATAATATTTATGTATACGAAGTTCCTTTATTCGTGGGAAGCCATCTCTTAGGCCCGTTGACTGCGCTCGACGATCCTTAGAAAATTATTATAGAAACATTCAGCATTTTCTTCTCACTATTATAATCGCGTAGCTATATACTTGAAAATGCTGATCGCGCGTTTTGACCCTCGAACGCAGCCGACTTGTCGTATAGGTCCCATTCGTCGAGTAGCTGTATCGAAAAAGTTACAAATTCGTTTGCAATACTTTAGTTTTGCAATCCCAAGTGCCTTGGCGAGCGTGATAAAATTGGTACAATATGGCTGGTGAAAAGCTTACACACGTTTACAATTTACATTAGCTTGCGGCCTAACAGACATTGACGAACTACCAAGATTCGCGTTCATTTTGATTTTGTCGAGAACCCTATTCTCTTCCCTGAATTTTACGCCTGTTTTTAGTGGAGGTTTAATTTCTTAGGTTTTGTTAAGATTTCTTCGCCAGGTTCCCTCAGGATTTTTTCAAAGGTTTCTTTCTTATATAAAGATTTTTTACTAGATTACTTCTTAAATAATTTCTAAAGGGAAAGATTATTCTAGGAAGTGATCGACTTTTTTTTTGAGTCGCAGCAGTTTCATTCTGCAATTCGCGACGATGGGGTTTGTTTGTGTCAATTGGTTTGTTTTCTGGGGTTTGAAAGTAGGTAAGCCACTGATTGAGGAGAATTTCAAGTTCCCCGTTTCGCAGCATTTGTGCTACCGAACTGAGTTAGAAAACTTTGCGCTTGGACCAACAATACATCCTGGTAGCCCACTCAATGGCTGATGTTTGCAAAATGCTGTTGATTAATTCCGCGGTAAGTCTGATCCGGTATGTGATGGTTGTCGGATATGATGGCGCTTGACGCCTTCCACGGCTAGTGAACGAGGCCTGAAAATCAAATGAGACTTTGGAAACAAATTTTTTGATTCAAACAAAACTTGGAAGAATTCGAGAAGATTACACAAAGATTTGAATGATTTCACAAAGACTTAACAGATTTCAAAAGTTTTCAATGATTTCACAGAGTTGATAGATTCCAGAAGACCTCATAAAATTTTCACAGAGATTTCAATGATTGCACGATAATTTAAATGATTGGAACTTCACAGATTTTAGGAATTTTAAAAATGTTTTTAAAGATTTGAGAGGGATTTTTCGAAGGCTTATTGGCCAAATTTTAATAATACTCAACCCCTTGAATTCATGCTACTTTCCTCAGTTGAAAAATACAAACCTAGGAGTGATATGGAGTGACATAGGTGGACGGAAACAATCCTCGCCTATTGCCGATTTCCCCATGCCACCAGTGTTGATCATTGCGGTCTGTTACTGTGATCACATCTCCTCGTCTGAATTCAAGCTCTCCTGGTTCTTGTGGTGTGAAGTCGTATAGAGCTTGTACAAGGCACTAAAATAATAACTTGATAAATATCAAGAATGTTGTAAAAACTTTTTTATATTTATGTTTGAATGACGAGTAAAATTTATATTAGTCGGATCAATAGAATCCCCCAATGAATCTTTAGACCATTCGTCAGAGATAATTAACGGCTAGTCTCCTAATCACGAGGTTGGACGTAACGCTATCTATCTATTTATCTTCGCCCAGCGATCGAGCACATTGCCGACGGAATTGTAGCCACGTGATGCAAGGTCAAGTTGTACTTTATCAATTATTAAAGAGCTGAGAAGACAGCAGTAAGAACAAAGTTGGGCGAAAAGTCAACAAGAACGATTCAGGAATGTTAATTGAAAGCTATCTTTAATTTCCTAATGGAAAATAAATTGTGTCTCCAAATTGAAGACATAATATTGACCTATTAAGTCGTGGAAAATTTGACCCTCTTATCTTGGAAACAATTATCTGTGAACCCAATGAATGTATTACCCGAAGAAAACACAGCTTCAAAATACAGTGTACTGCCGATTGAATGATTGCAAATGATTGTAAGATGAAAGCAAAGTGTTCGAGAGAAAAAAAGCAGAGTGATTGCAATGAAATTCGTACACCGATGGTAGGAGTTGGTAACACCTCAAAATTACCTCTTCTGGTACCATATCGCGTAGTTTAACATCCTGAGAACGAGACACGGATGCTGTGCGGTGGTACTCCACTAATTCATTCAGGCTATTAAACTTAACCACCCACAGGAAGAATTTACCCTGAGCATCTCGCAGTACTTTGAAATGTTGGACTCCGTCGGAACATCTGTGGAATTTGATTAAATTAGTTGATTACCAAAGACATCCATTAGCTTCTTATTACGTATTTGATTGTAGAATTATGTTTCATGGAAAAATTTTATCAAATTACTCACTTGACGGAGAGAGAAAAATCACCAGGAGAGCTTTCGCTAATTCTTATGAGAAAGGCGCCTTCGTGTTTGTTCATTAGTAGCCTTTCAGCATCTGCTCTGGTTATTCTACCGTAATACCAGCTGCAAAAAATAAATTTGATAAGGCTTCAAATGAGTGATTTCCAGTTTTAATTTGCGTTCAATATTTTTTGTATCTTAGAAACGTACTCGTGGTTTTTCATCTCTATGTAATTGCTGGGTATCAGTCCTTCTCTAGAATCCAATTCTGCTCTGTACCAGTTCATATCGTCCTCCATATTCAAAATCTATAAACGAAAAGGTATTAATTTTCTACCAACTCTTCATACTTCTAATAATATTCAGAAACAATTAACAAGTTAAAACAGTTTAAAATCAATAATTTATCTATTTAGAATAAGACAAATGCAATGAAGGATTTACTTAAATTTCCGAAAGATATTAAATGCAAAGATTGACAGAATTGAGAACAAAGTAAAAATAAACGTTTACTCGAGCAGGAAATAGCAACGACATAACTTGAATAGATTTACGTTGGTCAGACACAAATAGACAGGAACAATTTCCAAGAAACTTTCACTACTGTTTCTTAAATACTTAATATTTCGATTCCGATTTAAATAAAAGCAAACCTAATGTTCGTAAGCACAAACTGGAACCGTATAGTTTTTAGCGTTTACTTTTAATTTTACTTTTTACTTTTAATCTATAGTTATATAATTTTAAAAACTCTCTATTTGAAAGGTGGAAAATATGTGAAATGCTTTAAATTTCAATTGTTTAGTTGGTTATGAGAGCTCCCAATTTGTAGAAAGATTACAACATTCTTTGAGTGACTGTTTGCATATTTATCACAGATTAGATTAGATTTTCACTCCATGTACACCCTTTTCAGGTTTTTAATGTCTATAAGCAATGACTGGCATACTCAAATCCTGTGAGATTTCTAATCTCTCCAACACCTGCAGTCTGCACTCGGATTTTTATTTGAAACGCTAGCGTTCGCCTGAACATGGCCAGGGGAGTAGAAAACTACAGAAAAACAAAACTCCCGAGCGCAGTCGATTACCGATAGGCCAGTTTGAATGTAGAAATTCGATAGCATCGAATGCCTACATCCATCCTCGGCATCAGATCTCCCGCTCGAGAGTAGTTAAACGTAGTGAAAACACGACCAAGCGAGAATCCCGAACGGTCACCCACCCGAGCGCAAACCGCGCCCGTTATGCTTTACATTGTACAGATTTTAAACTAACAAACTTGAGAACTGTAGAATATTTCAATCTGAAATATTTCAACTGACTAATGTTGAACATTTTTATTTGGAACCATCGTCCAATATTTTTTTGTGTAAAAATTGATAATCTCAGTGTAGAAGGATCTCTGGTCGGCAAATCTACATCATTACACGAAGATGAGTGCCTTATATTTGCCCTCTTTAATTGCCCTTGAATTTTATTGAGTAGATGAATTGCTTTTGTTAGAAATTCGTATTTTTCGCGGTTGCACTTGGCAATTTCCTTTCAAATTCATGCTTCCCTATTACGCTTTGTTTTTCCAAATTTTTATGAAGTATAATCGTCCAATATTTTTTTGTGTAAAAATTGATAATCTCAGTGTAGGAGGATCTCTGTTCGGCAAATCTACGTCATTACACGAAGTCGCCTTACTCGCACTTAGGAGATTTTCTCCTTATTTCAGATTCTCCTTCAATGACGCTAAATTGTTTTGGGCAAAATTCGACTAGCTCTTATTTGAGCACTTTATAAGAATTTCTATCAGATTCCTGCAGTGGACTGGTGACCCACTCAGTGTAAAAATAACCAATAATAATTCGTGTACAATGATAAAACGTAAACGAGTTTAGCTTATCCCGAAAGGGATTTGGCTTAATGGTATAATAATAATAAATACAATTTTGAAGGTTCCGACTGAAAAGTTGTCAACTACAAGCCCTTTTACGGCAACACAACTAGAACATATTATTTCTTCTATGATCATGCATACTTTGACACGACATTTTTGAAACTATTGATTTGAAATATTTTAATCTTAACGTTTTTATTTATACTATTTTGCAACATTGACAAGATTTTAATTGTACAATCATAATGTATATAAATGAAAAAAAATTGTAACTGATTTTATACAATTGTTTAACTGCGGGCTGTTCCTTTTTTCAAATTTATTGAATCCAAATTGGTAATTTTGAAACGCTATTGATTTTATAGTTCAGTTGCAGAATTGTTCAACGGAAAATTGTTCTTATTATTAAAGCGTTAATTTGAGCGAGCGTTTTTATGTACCGAAAAAGTCCGGCTATTTGTACCAAGATTTCGGTACAAATAGCCCTTTCCCAGTTCCTAAAATTGGTACGGAAAAAATCCGGCTATTTCCACAGAAATTTCGATACACGTAGCCACGACCTTAATTTAAAATGATAACATTTTGTTTAAACTTCCACTACTCTTTCCCACTATCTAATTTGGAACAGAAGTAAATAAGATAATAAGTTGATTCCATACAAAACAACGACTTGTATTCTTCAATCAATAGTTTATTTGACATCGACGAAAAAATTATGTTGATAATTTATTTGCTGAAGTACAAGTATAGACTGCAGAGTAGTCAAAATACATTGCAATGTCGACGAACTTGCAGTTGGCTATGCATTCTTTTGTTGTTTGTGCAACATCGGAAGCAATGAACGAGCCAACACAGAATGAATGGAATGTCCCCCAGTGATAGCGAAATAAATTATGAATTACAAGCGTGGAAAATCCAAGCTTTTGTGCCCTTGAAAATTAAGACTGCAAAGCACTTGCCAAGTTAAAATACATCAATGTCCTTTTGCGGAAATATAAACGATGCATGACAATTAATTTTCCTTACATTGCATCGCGTTTTTAGAATTCGTTTTTATCGTCTGCACTTCCCACGTCAAAAAATATCTCAGGGAAAGAAGAGATTTCATTGAGTTCCTTAATTTTCAAGGATTTTATTTTTCGATCACGCTGGAGAAACAAATTTTTGGATAGAGGAAAAAATTTTCTATCAGAATCATCAAAAACCGGCAAATCGATTTTCGGGGGTGCAAGTCGAGTTTGCTATACCACGAACATAATAATTATATTCAATTCGGAATATGTAAATCGACGATTAAATTTAAATGTTTCAATTCTTTGATTAGATTTAAAAGTAAACTTTGTTAGATTAAATTGAATTATTCAAGCCTCTATCATACAACTGAACGTTTGAAAGATTCAATCTCAAATGATTCCATTCCTGAAAGTTTTTAGTTGAAAATTGATCAACTATTCATATTATAATCCTAAATTTTTTAACGTTTAAATTAACGATTTCTTGATTGTTCAGGATTTGTATGTATTTTGTCAGGATAGAATACACTGTTGACAATAAACACTTCCCCTTCAACTTTGAAACCCAATATTATAAATACTTTGTTTCTCGAATGCCACGTTTTAAATTTAAAAAACATTTATGGGGCGAAGCAAGGAGAAAATGGGAAAATAAGCAATTTAGAGAATTAGTATTACCTAATTTTTCGAGCATGACTTACGTACTTTTTTGGCAAAGATTAAAAACAAATACGAAAGTATTATTTTTATAAACTCAGATGCAGGGTCAGTCTGAATATCAACATTTTCCATGTTAGAAATTGGAAATGTCAAATTTTCATATGGATCAGTTCCAATTACCATTAAAACCTCAAATGAAACAAGTCAAGGAACAAGAAAATAAAACTGGAAATACCAAGATCTGAAAAAAGGCTGCACGTTGAACAAACTTGACCCAGTCTTGAAACTGGTAGAACTTTTTCCTAGACAGGAAATCAAATATCTGAATCCCATTACGGAATCAAAGAAAATTAGTCCACTGTTACAATGCAATGTGAACAAACTTGGAAAAGAAACAGGTGTTTCTGAAGCCCTTATCTACAAAAATGATATACTGGATGACCTCTTTAAACTGGAATTTAAAAAATCTCAGTTCATAACCCCCATACATATATGCCCCAGAAAATAATTTTCAAAAACACGAGGCACGCACTGGAATTTTTCAGGAGGCTTAGAAAGTTCGGGACCTGGCCAGGGCGACGAACTCTAAAAAAAAACAAGCTTCTCCATTCGATTGGGGGCATCGATTCAACTTAGCTCTCGCCACCTAGGAGTCAAAAGCTCATTCTTCAATTGAGTAAACTTAGAAGTAAGTTTTGTAAAAGTACCTTGAGAACTTGACTCCTACGAAAACTGAGTTCGTCCTCAGCCGTAGCTGTGAAGTCGTGCTTCGCTACCGCCTCCATTCTTCTTTCCGAGAATGAGAGAAAGAGGGAGTGAGAGAGTCTAAGAGGATCAGGATACCGAATGATCACAAAGTGTCACAAACGCAACACCATAGCACTTTTTTCCACCGAACAAAAATCCGGGCACTTCCGGTTTGAGTTTTCTCGGCACTTTTCACACTTTTGCAAGTCCTCACGATCGAGTCTCCAGAAAGGAGATGAATGGAGAGCTAGAACGGGAGAGAGCGAGATGGTGGGAGAAAGAGTGAGAAAGGGAGACACGTAGCTATAGCCAAGAAACAACTGGATTTTCCAAGCTGTCTTTTTTTCCGGCAAAGACACTATTTCTTTATTAGATTTATACTGTTGAATTGGGGCTTTCACTCGCGCATTGTATGCAAGAATTGTTTACGTTTTTTTCAGAATCTGAGACGTCCTCGAACTGTCAAAACCCCAGTGATCACTCACGGACTCTCACGGGTGCCCATCGCTTGTCTTATCAGACATTACACTCCGCGATTCTTACTGGTCGCACAGTTTTGGTTATGCGCTGTTGGTTTTGCGCAGATCAGAACGCAGTGCATTGTGGGAGTCAGGGCCGCCTTGGACCATCGCGAGTGGGTTGAAGCAAAGATATTGTTGAAGGTTCGAAAATTAGATACGTATATGCTTTTATAATTTGTATAATTTATTGATAATAGAGTTTATTTGTAAATTAATCAAATCCAAAGGCATCTTAACTTAAATTTTATGAATTTAAAGGTTCTAGTTTGAAATTGTGCAGATTGTTATGATTTGAATATTTTTCATGTTTCCAATTTGAACATTTTATTTTGAACCTTTAAAGTTTATGTCCAACACATCCCTGATATGAGGATCGCAATTTCCATGATCAACGAATGTTTCCAATTTCGTTTGAATGCGACTAAAATCTAACAAGATTCAGAATCACCACATTTATTTTCAATTTTTGAAGTTCTTTTTATAACATAAATATAGAAATTCGCCGAGGGACTACTTTCTAGTGGCGGAGTAATACACATCGCCGAGTGCGTGCGTCGGCCGAGTTTATCAAGTTCGCAAAAATAGAGCGTAGATTAGGAGATAAGTTTTCGACCAGGTCACGTTTGTAAACAAAATTTTTCGTGAGTGTTTTAAAAAAAATTGTAGTGATATGATATTGAAGAAAAGTGAGAAGTTCTATGTGAGTGCTTCAAGGATGAGGAAAATCCTGAGATCCCCCACCATTTTTGACTTTGTGTGGCGCGGAACCCGCGGAACTTTTGTAAGTTCGAGTTTTGTTGACATGTTTTTTCATACTCTAGTCAGTAAAGAACAAATACTATGTGTTGAAAACGATTTTTTAGAAGTTTACGTACTTTTAGAACTTATGCTCGAGTTCTTTGAGTTGAAATCGCATTTTATGAGAGGTGAGGATTGAAAAATGATTTTTTAGAAAAGTTAGGTTATGTCCTTTGTATTTGCAACTCAAAGCATGGAAATTGAAAATCGAATAATTATAATAGAAGAGACATTCATCAAAAAGGTCCATTAAATTTTGTATTTATATCCAGGACTCGGTAGTCTTCTGGTAAAATATATTCGCATTTTGAGGTTAAGACTCATGGGATTCATTTTTCACTGTTTTTTCATCACATTTTGTTTATATTTCTTTATATTATTGAGCACTTCATGATAAAATTATAGAAAGTATAAAATTAGATTGTATAATAGTATAAAACCGTTTTTGACCCAAGTAATCTAATTTTGAGGAAGATATTTTTCCCAAAAATCCTAATTATTTCCAAGGTTTCCCTGATTAAATGTTTTGCTAATCTATTAAAATGAATTTATGATATATATATATATTTTTTTTTAACAGTCTATAATACGCACCGAAAAATCCAGAAACTAGTACCGAAACTTGGGTACACGTAGCCACGGCCTACATTCAAATGAAGGCCGTGGCTACGTGTACCGAAATTCAGGTGTAAATAGCCGGATTATTTCGGTACAGATTTTGGTTACTGGGAAAAGGGCTATTTGGACCGAAATTTTCGTAAAAATACCGGAATTTTTTTGATACACACAGACACTACCTTAGATGAAGAGAAGATCCCATTTTCGATTCTAGGCGAAATAATAATATCAATTGTTGTGTATTTATTTAGGAAGTACTTGTATCGCAGTAAAATTCTCTTGAAATGTATAACTTACGTTTTGAATATATATTAACTTGAAATTGTGCATATTAATATTGTTCAAATTGTAAGTTTCAAATTCGATATCTTACTTTTTAATCCAGGTCCTTCAAATTTAAATTTATAGCAATTTATTCAATTTGGAGGCCTCAAATTAGAAATTGTTTATTCTCAATAATAGTTTTCAGTTTTCAAGACGTAAAATGTAAATTTGATTCCCCAAATACAAATTTTTCTAGAAAGATCGAATCATTTTAATCAAGTTTTTATCATTCTTGTTCCAAAACGCGTATTTCTTCTGCTAATTAGAAAAGTATTCGGATTAATCGTGAGTGAAAATATTGGATGTAAAACTGCCTAAATTATAAAATTAAAAAATTGAAGTATAAATAAAATTGAATATAAAATGAATTAAATAATAGGAATAATAAATTTTAAATTTTCCTGATTAGATTTACAACAAAGTTTTCGATTCCATTTTAATTAATAATTCCCGCTGAATTGACGCAACATAACTTATGTAAGCAGCCAAGTGTAAATGTATTGTTTATTTGAGATATTGTCTCTTATAACATTTTTTGCAAACCGGCATTGCCGAACTAGGATTTTAGAGAATCGTGAGGCTAATGTTTTCAGCAAAGCATCCGCAACGCGCAGTAATACCAGCATCACTATAGCGCGGAAATTCAATTACTTTTGTGTAATAGTTCCATTGTTAAGTCGAAAAAATTACTAAGTTGTTTTCTTAACGACCTTAGCATAGAAATCTTGATCATAGCCTTGTTCAGATGAATATATTGATCTTACCAAAATAATTTGGAGCCACGACTTCCGAAATAAGAAAATCGATTGAAAACTTACTGAATTATTTTATATCAATCAATTAAACTAACTTTTATGAAAAGTTAATTATTCTTTCAATCACGTTAATGACTCGAAAATAAATTGAAGAATTTTTCAAGAACTAATCTGTTTCTTAATTAAGATTAGGAATAATATTTTTGTAGTATTACATCTTTTCATACCAAACTAATTTGAATACTTGAATTATGTAGTTTCTTTGTTGTTTCCTCCTTTTTTTTACATTCTTATCTGTAATAATCAATGTTCTATGGATACTTTTTTTTAATTCTAAAAAATATGTCCAAATAATAAGACGTTATTTCCCCAAACCAAAAAATATTTGAATATTCCTAAATTTTGAATTTCAAAACTATCATCATAATACTGAATATTATTCCTGCACCTTCATTGAGCTTTCCATCCTTTTCTGGAAAATCCAGCGTCTTTCACAGTTGCAGTTAAATTTTACGAACAGAGAATTCATGAATATGCTCGTGTCCGCTTCCTGTCCCAGATGTATGAGCATCTCAGTTGACTGTTTCCGCTAAAAGATTTGTACGCCTATTCATCAATGTGATTGGATCAATTTCCCCTTTTCGCCAAATTAAAAGATACAAATTATTTAAATAAAATCTTCAATCTTGAAAGGGGGATTTTATGGTCCAATTATATATAGAAGTCATAGAACACTCCCTCGTTTTGCTATAAAATAATCTAAAAAACTTACTTATTCATTATTGCCCGAGTCTAAACGTACCGGCAGCTAGTACGTTAAATAAAAATGAAAATTTGTTTAAATTCAATAGAATGCATTAAAACACATTCTTTTGTTTGAATCAAACAAACCATTATTTTCTTTGTGTATTTGTTTTCAATGCCATGAAATCATACGGTTTGGGAGTTTTCCATCTGGTTATCAAAATAGATACAATTTTGACATATAAAGATCATTTTGCAATAACTGACACTGGAAAAGACAATATTTTCAAGAACCGGGCAGAGTAGCCAACTCCGCAACGCTTCGTAATTCTGAAGCAATAATACGCAAAACAAGCAATCGTTACATGCAGCGTGTGATTACAGTTAAATGATTTAGAAGTTGTTAGAGTTTCATCACGTAAATGCGATATCATGTCTTACAATTTATAAACAAATTATGATAAGGAGGATCTTTACTTTGACTTTATATAACTCTTTTTTTTTTATCGTTATGAAAATAATGATTTTCTTTTAGACTAAATATTCCTGAAATTTGACGCACAGATTTTGATCCAAGTTAATTTTTTTGCTACAATTGTTGGCAGCAACTTATTTAATTACAAAGTTCACGAAGTTAATATATATTCAATAAAATAATGACCCTAGCCGTTAGGAGTCATCGCCTGACAAAATTTTTCGAGAGGAAGAAACCCTTTTTGAACCCCCCAAAGTTTGCCTCTTCTTCATAAGTATTTGAAAATAAAAAAAAAGAACAAGTTATCTGAAAAATTGATAATTTGTCGGTTATTTGACAGCTTAAAAATGTCAGAAAAAATAATTCTTTGAAGAATTATGGTGGTAAGAAACTATAATGTGAGTTTCAAAAGCCACCCCTAACGGCAAACGATTTTCCAAAATTCGGAAAATCCACTAAAGCACAAATAAGTTTATATTTTCTGAGATTTCAAATCTTGGCAAATTCAGCTTGCTGTTCTCTCGGAAAGTGTAAGTCAAAAATTTTACTCGTATCCCTGAAACCCACCACTAATTAATAAATTAAAAAAAAAAGAGGACCACAAGTAAGCTGAAAGTTATTGATTTCATGGTTTGTCTATAAAATTTATAAACATAATCCCCTAGAGAATGATTATGGTGAACTACCCCGCCATAACTTCCATAACCAACTCCTGATGATAAACGATTTTTCTAAATTCAGCAAATCCGCGAAAATAGAACCTAATAGAAACCCATCCCTTATTGAGTTCTAAGAAATTATAGAAACGACCCCTAATGTTAAACGATTTTTCCAAATTCCAAAAATCTGTCATTAAGGGCAGTTTTACATGTAAAAGTTTTTTCACGAATTTTTCAAGCTATTAAATAACCAAAGAATCATTTACTTCCAGCTTGCTTGGTCAAATCTTCGATTTCTTTGAACTTATTAACTAGGGGTGTGTTCCAGGGGTTTAGTCTGGATTCCTCACGATCACCATTCTTTGGTGATGATGAAGTGATGATAAAGATAATTTTCCAAGATGTAAAATTGTTCAAAAAGTATTAAGCTTTGACTGGTTTTGTGGATATTACGAATCTTGAAAAATTGTTTATCATTAGGGGTGAGTTTTAGAAGCTACAGCTGGGTTGCTAACCAACGGCATCATGACTTTTATAAATTTTCTAGTCTATAAAATGCACGTAAAATTATTAGTTTCAACCTTACTTGATCATTGGAGAGGGGGGGGGGGGGGGCTGTTGATGAGGGGGGGGTTGTTAGGGGTTGGAGTAGAAATTCCTAACGATTCAAAT
>WSXT02229005.1:0-16386 GCA_011762715.2 Neuroterus valhalla | reverse complement strand
CAAAGGAATAGAGAGAAGGTTATGCCGAGACTCTCAAACCCGTAACAGGGAGAGAGTATAAACAAATATTCCAATAATGAACATGCCATACAAAGTGTACGCAATGGTATTGCGGAGATGCCATGGAAGGATGTCGAGGGGAAAGGCATATTGCCGGAGACTCAGGTGGGATTCAGAGCAGGTAGGAGCTCTATAGACAATATTTATATTTTGCAGCACGTGCTGGATAGAGAAATGGTAAAGAAGGGGTCAAAAGAGAACGCGTTTTCCGTAGTTCTAAAAGGTGCTTTCAAATCGGTGGATAGCAGGAGGTTATGGGAGACGATGGAGGAGAGGGAAGTAAAGAAAAGTCTGATCGGGGAGGTAAGGAAGGTGTATAGAGAGACGAAAGATAGAGTGAGAGGAGGGGATACGATTTCAGAGGAATCCTGGATGGAAAGGGGGTTGAGGCAAGGATGTCTGCTCAGCCCAAAGCTCTTCGCGACCTTCATCGCTAATATGGAGAAGGAGCTAGAGGAAGGAGTAGTCGGGGTGAGACGATTCAAGCTAAAAGAGGAGGATGATGTGTAGGATGGAATGGAGTAAGTATGATGTGATAGAGAAGGTTTTGACAGGAATGGATAAAGATGGACCAACAGGGATATTTGAGGGGGGTTAGGAGTAGAGGATTTATAGAGATACGAGTGATTAAGGTGATTGGTTAGGAAGAGTTTGAGGGCGAGATTATTACAGAGGTAGAGGGAAGAATGGATTGAATAGGGCACGTAGAACTTAGGAATAATACATTTGTATTTGCGTAATGTTTGTCAGGGAGGAGAATACAAGCAATGGAGTGGGGTGAGTAAAAAGAGAAGGTGGTATAGATTGGGGTTAGGGGGTGAGCGTATAAAAGATGTAATGAGGTAAGGATAATATTATAGAGAGTTGGAAAGGTTCTGAATGTGTCAATCGAAGTTTTTTAGAGGAGAAAGGCGAAGGGGTGGTAAGGGGTGGAAGAAAACGGGATCCTTGTGGGTCAGGGGTACGGCTAAATTTGGGTTGAGGGGAGAAGGACATGTGGGTATAAAAAAAGCCATTTTTCTTTAGAGTCATATAATTGGAATTGCAGTGATTATTTCTTGATCCCCCTATTTCTTTGAGTGTGCATATTTCTACTGGAAAAGGATCCAATTTCCTTGCAATCGGTACAAGGAACAAAACATAAGGGTAGGTCAGTTTTGATCCGAGAACATGGGGTGAGGGTTGCACTAAATGACTAACACGTGATACATATACCTAGTCCTAGAAGCTAACAAATCCCCAACAATGTCAAGTATCAGACTTGCGCACGGCAGATTCACTGGGTGGTTTCTGACTAAGAAGACACGTGGATTTCAGTCACCCCGGCGCGGCACAACCGCTAGGAGTACTCCAAATTATCCCTGCTCCCTAGGAAAGATCGAAAAAATATGAACCGTTAACTATAATTTTTTCAGATGTTTTGAAAAAACCAAAATTTAGTTAATGTTTGATTTTATCATCTATTGAAGAATTCTGAAGAGAGGTTGTGAAGCGTGCGGTGAATAATGTGCGAACCAACTTCGCAAAGGAGTTGGATGATTCGCGTTATTCTGCAATTATCCTGATTAAATGCTGTGAAAATACGTCATTTGTTTAGTAGTGTGACGGGACAGGGTTACGTGATGGGACTGATGATTGTCCTGGAAAGGGAGCGTGGCGAGTATTTGTAGGTACCTACTTGTTGGGCAAAACGTGATACCGTAAAAGTGCGCAATCGATCCAGACAAGCGACTCATGACCAGTTTGCAGAAATCTTTTATAAAACAGTGTGCAATGCGTGGAATAAGCAATTTTTATAAGTTCTGTTAAGCTCCCTGAGTTTCTTCACGGGCGAGTTCAGGTACTAGGTTGACCAGGAGAACACCTGCAAAAGAACCTCTCACACCTCATATGCGGCCTATATGCAATGGAATTTTCAGAGCTAACTTTGAAAAATTATTACTCTGCTGAATATCAATTCCACTTCCAGGCTTTATTGCAAATATATTCTGAAATTAACCAATTTCAAATCGGTGCATCAGGTTCAAATTTTGGAGAAATTAGCATTTCATCAATTAATTATTATACACAATGCTCTACTGGGCAGTTATTCATAATGTTTTTCATAAAAAAATAATTGTTATCTGCCTAAAACGAATCATAAATTGAAGTTATTGTCAACTAAGATGTACTCAATTAGAAAAAAAAGTTTTGAAAAGTATCTAAATTTGTTTTCAAGATTCGTTCCACAATCAACAATTATTACCAAAAACAGTAATCAAGTGTTAATTTGATTCGTGAAAAAGTTTTTGTCTATGCTGTGGAAAAATCGAATTTTTTGCGTCTCAGTTTATTCTGAGGGTGGTCCAAAAATGCATTAGATTTTTTTTTCGGATTTTTATGCAAAACGCCCGGAAATTTGTTCAAATCCACAAAAGAACGCATTTAAAAAAAAAAATTATATTTAGAGGTGGCGCAAGTCCCATGATGTTTAAACACGTGTTTCCCATAAGAAAAAAAGACGTTTTTGTAAATTTCATTCAGAGTTCTCAATATTAGATGAATCGAGTTCGAAATTCACCATTTTACTTTACAATTAGTCACAGAATGCAAATAAAGAATCACTTTTCAAATATCACCCCCATAAGTCTGTTTTATACGGTACCAAAAAACCCCCATAAGTGAAAAATGGGTTTTTCGAGTTTTTGTCGCTAATTTTTTTTTGCAATTTTTTAACGCATATTATTTCAAATACATTGAATACTATTTTATACTGATAATTAGATGTTTATTTAAATTGTTTGAACAATTAATTACTGTTTTTAGCAACTTTCTCTTACAAAAGGGTTAGAAAGTCAATGTTTCTTCTGAATTTTTCAACTCATTTTCAACGTCTCAATTAGAGCGGGGCGGGGTAATAATCGATTGAAGTTGACAAAAAAAATTGTTTGAACAATTTTTTATTAATTATAACAATATTCTCTTAGAATAATGCTGAAAAGTTACGGTTTTTTCTGAAATTTCCAACATTTTGTTCAATTTTCACTCACAGTGAGTAATTATTTATTTTAATTTTGCAAAGTTTAAACAAATTTAAAATGTTTATAGCTACCATCTTCTAGATTACTACTACATAGTTGCGGTTTTTTCTGAAATTGTTGAACTTCTTATTACTTTCCAATTAGAAAAAAGTAATAATTATTTCATGTTAAAAAATAATTGTTTAAACAATTTATTATCATTGCTCATCATATTTTCTTCGCTTAACGATAGAAACTTACGTTTTTTTCTGGAATTTTTTACTTTTTGCCCACTTTTCACTTGAAGTGAGTAACAATTTAATTTAATTTTACAACACAATATTTGTTCAAACAAATTATTATTGTTCATTATTGTTGCTTTACCTTTTTAGTTGTGGAAAAATAATGAATAAGCATTAGAGAGAATCATATTTTGAATAGTATTGTATTGTTTTAAATAAATTATTTTTGTTCTTTTCCCAATGTTCAAGAAAAATTATTTGAAACAAAAAAGCTGAATTCATTCACTTAAATTTGAATTTCAAATTTCACACTTAAATTAGGGACCTTCGCAAAAATCGAATTTTTATGAAACTAATTCAACTTTCAACTAAAGAGTTGAATTTTCGACCTAAAAATATAAGTTTTTCGTCAAAAATATGATGGTTCATATTTAAAAGAAAAAAAAATTATTTTGAATTAAAAACAATCTTATGTAACCAACAATGAAATCAATTCAATCTAATTCAATCTGATTGAATTTATTTCAAATTCCATTCAGTGCAAAGTTGAACATTTCAGAAAAAACCACAACTTTTTAGCACTTATTTAAGAGAAAATGGTTATGACCAATAATAAATTAAATAAATAAGCATGTTTGTTAATTCTCATAAATCATCACCTCACCATGTAAGAAGTGGACAAAAAGCTTAAGAGTTAAGAAAACCCCGCAACTTGTTAGCACTAATCAAAGAGAAAGAAGCCATGAACAATAATAATTTGTTTAAACAATCATTTTTTTGATATATTAAATTAAATATTAACTCACCACGAATGAAAAATGGGCAAAAAGTTAGAAATTTAAAAAAAAAAAAAAACGCAAGTTTCTATCATTAAGTAGAGAAAAGTGATAAAAAAATGAAAATTTCAGGAAAAACTGCAACTATGTAGTATTAATCTAGAACAAGAAAGCTATAAACATTTACAATTTGTTTAAACCAATATTTTTCCTGAATGAAACTAAATAATCACTTACTTTAAGTGAAAAGTGGGCAGAAAGTTAAAAATTGCAGAAGAAACCGCAACTTTGTAGCATTATTATAAGAGAATAGTGTTATAATTAATAACAAATTCCGTAGATTTAATTGGTTTCAATTCACCTGACTCTAAAGCCAACTACATACATCAAAATTTTCCACGAAATTCACTATTGAGGGTCAATGTAATCCCCCCACCGATTAATAACAAATTGTTTAAATAATTATTTTTGTAAAATTTAGTTGGGCATTACCTCGCTTCAAGTGAAACGTTAAAAATAGGTTGAAAAATTCGGAAAAAAACTCAATTTCTAACCGTTTCTAAGAGAAAGTTGCTAAAAACAGTAATACATCGTTCAGAAATTTAAAAAAATTATAAAATTTTTTAATTTAAATATACATCTCAATATTAGTATAAAGTAGTATTTCATATATTTGGAACAACTTGCGTTAAGAAAACCGCAAAAAATCGTAATTAGCGCCGAAAACTCGAAAAACTCATTTTCCCCTTATGGGGTTTTGAGGGGCTCTAAAAACCAGACTTACGGGGGGAATATTTGACAAGCAATATTTCATCCACATTCTATGACTGATTGTGAAGAGAAATGGTGAATTTCGAACTCTATTCACCTAATATTAAGAATTCAAAATAAAATTTACAAAAACGTCTTTTTTTCATATGGGAAATACGTGGCTAACTTCATGGGGCTTGCTGCACCTCTAACTATTTATTTTTTTTTAAAGCAGAAAAAATACGTAAATTTTTTTGTGGATTTGAACAACTATCAGCGCGTTTTGCATAAAAATTTAAAAAAAAATTTTTTTGGACCATCCTATTATTCATGGAGTAACGATATTGTTCTTACTTTTATGAAGTCGTTATTAGACATTGTCTTTACTTACGTTGTTGGAAAAAATTAAAGATAAGAAATTTGAAACATGCTTATCAAGAAAAGCACCTTATATATTATTATTTTATAATCTGCCTATAGTAGATTTCGATTTATTTTTCTGAACCTAAGACCAAACGATGAAAATCTGCATAAATTCGAATTTTCTCGTAACGTTTGCTTATATTATAAACAAATACTGCTTTTTGAATTATTTTCATGACTCTTGGGGTGGAACATTAGATTTTTCATAAATTTATTCATAAAATTTTTCTCAAAATACAAAATTGTCATCAATAGGTCAATATTTATAGCAGAGGGACATCACTATAAATCAGTTCTATTTACCACAGGAAAATTGAACTCTCTATGGAGAGGGGAGTGAACGAATAAAGCTTCCTTTACGAACTTTTTTCATTTCAATGATTTATAGCAATGTATCATGGTACTCATTTTTTGTTCCAATGTTTATTGTCACAATCGCGTGAAGGAATATCGTTGCAATCAAAAATATATAGTAGATGTGTTTTTGATTAATCTGTTCATGATACAACGAATTTGTCATTGTTGTATAAAAGTCACAATAAAAATAAGTTTAATAAATATTTCGTTCAGAAATTTTGAAACTTCTAATTTTTTAATGCAAAAAAAAATTCTACATGTTGGCTCAATACGTTTGGCATGAATAGATTGAAAAGAATAACAAAAATGACAAAAAAAGTGATTTCTCCACTATCCAGGAAATAACATTCTCCTCCGTTTTTTTTACAATACTGAATATCAAGTGATGACGTTGCGGCATTAATTTATTTTCTATTCTTGAGAGTGAGATTGGAAAAATCTTTGGATATACTATTTCATACTGTGGTAGCATGATTTTGTTTTTGTTGTGTTTGCGAAATATATCAAATTTAGGAATGATTTTAATGGACCTATAAAGCTGAATATAAGAAGCAGGCATAATTTCTCATTTTATGCAAATAGCGTGTGGAGATGGTGGAGATTTGGCCTCTTTTCTCTCATTCTTCACACTAACGAAACGCCTTGGCTCTTGAAAATAGCTTGGGTGTAAAGTGATTTATTACATACCCTCTGATTGCTAAAAGAAAAGCGTCCGCTGCACAAGGTAGCGCAAACTGATTTTTATTGAATAAAGTGTGAAAGGTATCGTAAAAGAATCAGTAATATTTTCAGTATAACGAGGCAAGGATACTTTTTATCGTTTTAAGTTTCTATAAGTTCCTATGACTGCCTTTTAATCAAATCAAACTTTCTACTGGGCACGGAATTTAAAGGCATTTCTAGGACGTTCTAAAAACGTTTTTAGGACGTGAAGTTCAAAATACATTTTCAGAACGTACGTAATAACGTCCTCAATCAGGTAAAAAACGTCCAAAAACGACTAATGTTCAAAATACGTCCTAAAAACGTCTTTGGAACATTGTATTGTTTCAGGACGATATCTGGCCTGACTAAGGACGTTTCAAGAACGTACGTAAAACGTTTGTAGGTCGTAAAGTTGAAAAGACGTTTTTTGAATGTCCAAAACTACGTCCTAAATCAGGCAAAAAACCATCCAAAACGTCTAATGTTCCAAATACGTCCTAAAAACGTCTTTGAACATTGTATGTTTTCCGGACGTTATCCGTCCTGACTTAGGACGCTTTTAGAATGTCTTAAAAACGTTTTTAGGACGTAAAGTTTAGAAGAAATTTTTAGAATTTCCAAAATAATGTCTTAAGTGAGGCAAAAAACGTCAAAAAAAATGTGTAATGTCCAAGATACGTCCTAAAACCAGCTTTGGAACATTTTATGTTTTCAGGAAGTTATCTGGCCTGACTTATGACGTTTTTAGAAAGTACTTGAAACATTTCTAGGACGTAAAGTTTGAAAGACGTTTTTATAATGTCCAAAACAACGTCCTAAATCAGGCAAGAAGACGTCAGAAGAACATCTAATTTTCAAGATACGTCCTAAAAACATCTTTGGAAGATTTTATGTATCAAGGACGTTATCTGGCCTGACTAAGGACGTTTTTAAAACGTCCGAAAAACGTTTTATAGAACATAAACTTTGAAAATACGTTTTTGCAATGTCCAAAAAAACGTCCTTAGTCAGTCAAAAAGCGTCCAAAAGTGTCTAATGTTCAACATGCGTCCTGAAAACGTCTTTGGAACATTTCATATTTTGAGGACGTTATCTGGCCTGGCTAAGGACGTTTTTAGAAAGTCCTGAAAAAGGGTTTCAGCGCGTTTTTAGGACGTAAAGTTCGAAGATGTTTTTAGAATGTCAAAAATAACGTCCTAAGTCAGGCAAAAAAATTCCAAAAAAAGTCTTTTGTTCAAGATACGTCGTAAAAACGTCTTTGGAACATTGTATGTTTTGAGGACGTTATCTGACCTGACGTAGGGCATTTTTAGAACGTCCTAGAAATGTTTTTAGAACGTAAAGTTCGAAAGACGTTTTTAGAACGTAAAGTTTGAGAAATGTTTTTAGAATGTCCAAAACAACGTCCTGAGTCAGGCAAAAAACGTCCAAAAAACGTCTAATGTCCAAGATGCGTCCTGAAAACATCTTTGAAACATTGTGTGTTTTCAGGAAGATATCTGGCCTAACTAAGGACGTTTCTAAAATGTACCTAAAACGTTTTGAAGGCGTAAAGTTTAAAAAACGTTTTTGAATGTCCAAAACAACGTCCTAAATCAGGCAAAAAAACGTCGAAAAACGTCTAATGTTCAAAATACGTCCCAAAAACGTGTTTGGAACATTGTATGTTTAAGGATGATATCTGACCTGAATTAGAACGTTTTTATTATAATTGTTTTTATAATGAATATTTGATTCTTGCTACATTTTAAGCTCATTATAATATGGATGACTATATTGCTTATAGTTTGTGCAGATATCTGATTTGTAAAACTGTTAATTGCTTATAGAAAAGTAAACATTGGGAGAAGCAGCATAGACGGCCTACAAAATTCGGTTTTTGGTAAAGTAGATGTTGTCTCAATAGCTAGAAATAACCTATAAGTCCTTTGTCTGCGATCCTCTTAATTTAGCAAGCATGGGAATGTTTTAATTGAGTGAGAAAGTTGTGAAATTATCTCGTTGTGCTTGCACTTGGCAAATTTAAACTTCGAGCTCGTTAAAAATAATATATGAAGGTTTTATATGAAGGTTTTTTCGTTGATGCAGGAGGGCACGCTACATGAAACTAAATATATGCAGTGCCATTTTCAAGAACTTAGTTCTCATCACCAATCCTAAAATTTATATTCCAAGAGATTTTACATCTTGATTATTCTATGCTTCAGGCAGATCTAGAATTTGAATTCCTGATAAAATTTCGACCTTATATAATATGAATATTCATGAAAGCAAAGTGAAAATGGAACCGTTCTGATACAGAAAGTTGGAAAATATGTAGCGATTGTTATTTTTAGTCAAGTTTCGTAATGCAAAAAAAACGAGATGCATTTTGAATATGTTCAAAATATATATGCAACCGTGAAGACATAGTGAGGTGTGAGTGTTCTATAAAATTTGCAATCAGCTGATTATTACTACACGTTTTCGAGATTTTTTATTTTATTAATATTCTTAAGCGTGAAACTCATAAGTATTCAAGTGACCAGTAATTAACAAACAAAAAAAAGAAAAAAAATGTATGGAAAATAAGACAATCCTATTCTTCATGTTTATTAAAATAGTATAGCTGAAGTAATTCACGAATTTTGAGAAAATTAGATTATTTTCACTATTTGGCTGGTCAACCCGAAAATAATGTATTTATTATAAATCTAACTCCATTCCAGTAAACAAAAATTGGCAAAATCTCTAGTCGTTGTTATACTCATTAATTTTATCTTCGCTCTGGTATCGTCATCAATTGTATGGTTTTATCTCTAACACTTTTAATTTAGGAATTAAGTCTTGAATTCTAGAGTATCCTGACATTTTTTTAAACTTTTAATAGATAACATTCAGAAGAAACTCATTCTTTCACCCATTGTTACATTAAGATCAGTGTATGCCTGTCTTCATTTTAGAAACTTGGCTTACACTGCATGTTATCATAAAAAGTAGATTTGCCATTTCTGTGATTTTACCAGACCTAAATTTTCTATTCTGACAAGTTTTTTTTGGTAAGGAACATAACGTTTTGGCAAGATTTCTTGTAACTTCAGGAAAATACAGGAATGTCAGTCTTTTTTTTCCCCTTTTCCCCTATTTTCTCCCTAAAATTTTATGAAACATCTACAGCACCTGAAATCGAGAACTTTGACCCAGTTTTCCGCTATTTTTCAAACTTTCGATTAATTTTTTAAGAGCCATGAACAGACATATTCAAGATATAAGAAACGCAGACGTCTTGAAACAGAGTTTCTTTTATGATGCCGATTTCAAATACTGGCCAAAATGCTGTAAAGCAGGGAAATTGAATGTTCCAGGAAATTAGAGCAAAAAAAATTTGAAATCAAATAAATATGGATTTGATATTAAATTTAATTTAAAGTATTGAAAAATTTCTAATGTTTCAAGTAAAAATGTTGCAGTCTCAACAAAATAGATCAATTTTCCATTAAATAGTTGAATTTTCTACACAGAAAAAAAAAAAACTTTCGATCAAGTCATCTATTTTTCAATTAAAAAAGACTAATACTCAACAGATAAATAACAGTTTATGTTCAAACTAAAAAAGATATTCATTTTGAATGAAAAATAGTACAACAGAATGAAAAAGACAGAATTCTCAACAAAACAGAGGAAGCCTCAACCAAAACAGATTGATGTATAACCAAACATTTGCATTTCAAAGCCACAAAGACGAACTTTCAACAGAACTGTTAAATTTCCAACAAAGTCGCTAAGTTGTCAATCAAGAAAGATGAATGTTCGTCCAAACAGTTGCACTTTTAACATTTAAAGATGAATTCCTGAACCAAAAAGACGAATTTCTAACCAATCAATTTAACTTTTCACTCAAATACTTGGATTCTTGACCAAAAAAGACAAATTTTTGAAGAAACGATTGAATGTCATTCAAAAAGGATAAATTTTAAACAAAATGATTGAGTTTTCAATAAACTAAGTTTTTTTTCAAACAAATGGTGAAACGTTCGAAAAAATGTTGTATTTGAGACCAAAAAAGATTTCTAAGTCACTAAAAAGCAGAAATTTCAGCCTAATTGTGCCAAAAAGTCAAATTTGTTACTCAACGTAGGTCACATACAATCCCCGTTCCCACCATCCCACGTTTGGTGGAAAGGCACTGAATGGTCACTAGGGTGGTCCAAATATGCATTAGAAAATTTTTTTAAAGAATTTTTATGTAAAACACCCGGAAATTCGTTCGAATCCTCAAAAAAATACGCGCATTTTTTTAAATAATATTTAAAGGTGGCGCAAGCCCCATGAAGTTCAACACGTATTTTTCTTGAGAAAAAAAGACGTTTTTGTAAATTTTATTCAGAATTCTCAATATTAGGTGAATCGAGTTCGAAATTCACCATTTCGTTTTACAATCAGTCACAGAATGCGAATAAAATATTACTTTTCAAATATCACCCCCTTAGGTCTGTTTTATAGGGTCCCAAAAAAACCCCATAAGTAAAAAGATGGGTTTTTCGAGTTTTTTTGTGCTATTCATGATTTTTTTGCGGTTTCTTTAGCGAAGATTGTTTCAAATACATGAAATTCTACAAATAAATTTAGAAAAAATAATTGTTCAAACAGTTTTTTATTTATTAAAACAATAATCTCTTAGAATAATTCTACAAAATCGTGGTTTCTTCTGAAATTCTCAACCTTTCGCCAACTTTTAACTTAAAGTAAGTAATTATTTCATTTAATTTAGCAAAAATAATTGTTTAAAAAAATTTTTAATGTAGCTATCTTCTTCTAGATTAATACTAGATAGTTGCGGTTCTTCCTTAAATTTTTCACTTTTCAATTATATTAGAGTAATGAATGATTCATGTTAAAAGTAATTGTTTAAACAATACATCATCATTTCTAATAAAATTTTCTTCGCTGAATGATAGGAACTTGCGGTTTTTTCTAGAATTTCCAACTTTTTGCCCACTTTTCACATGAAGCGAGGCAATATTTAATTTAATTTAGCAAAAATAATTGTTTCAACAAATTATTATTGTTGATTTCTATCTTCTTTTAGATTAGTGCTAAAAATATGCGGTTTTTCTGAAATGTTTAACTTTGTTTTACCTTTTTAGTTGTGAACAAATAATAAATACACCTTAGAGAGAATCATATTTTAAACAATATTGTAAAGTTTTAGGTAAATTATTCTTGCTCTCTTCCCAATTAAAAAAAAATAAATTGAAACAAAAAAGCTGAATTCATTCAGTGAAATTTGAATTTCGAATTTTCTACTAAAATTATGGATCTCCAACGCAAAAATGGGATTTTTAAGAAAGTAACTTTTCAACCAAAAAAATGAATGTTTGACCTAAAAATATGAATTTGTATTCAAAAATATGATGGCTGATATTAAAAAAAAATTATTTTAAATAGAAAACAATTAAATTTAACCAACAATTTAATTAATTAAATCTAATTGAATCTAATTGAATTTCATTCAAATACCATTCAGTGCAAAGTTAAACATTTCAGAAAAAACCACAACTTTGTAGCACTTATCTGAGAGAACATGGTTATTAACAATAATGAATAATTCAAATAAGCATGTTTGTTAACTCGCATTAATTATTATCTCATAGAGTAAAAAGTCGAAAAAAAGCTCAAGAGTTTAGAAAAAAACGCAACTTTTTAGCGCCAATCTACGAGAAGACAGCCATAAACAATAATAATTTGTTCAAACAATTAATTATGTGAAATTATTGTAAATATCAACTCACTCCAAGTGAGAAGTGGGCTAAAAGTTGAAAATTTCAGAAAACACCGCAAGTTTCTATCATTAGAAAATAAAATATTATTACCTATGATAAGGAATTGCTTAAACAATTGTTTTCTTATCATGAAATATTTATTACTTCTATCTAATTGAAAAGTGATGAAACGTTAAAAATTTCCGGAAAAACCGTAACTAGTTATATTAATCTAGAAGAAGGCAGCACATTTACAATTTGTTTCAACAATGAGTTTTGCTAAATTGAATTGAATAATTACTTACTTTAGGTGAAAAGTGGACAAAAAGTTAAAAAATTTAAAAAAGAACTGCAACTTTGTTCCATTGTTTTAGGGGAATATTGTTATAATTGATAGAAAATTTTCTAAATAATTATTTTTGTTAACTTTAATTGAATATTACTTCACTTCAACTGAAAGGTTGAAAATAAGTTGAAAATTAGGAGAAAACCTTGCCTTTCTAACCCTTTTCTAAGAGGGAGTTGCTAAAAACAATAATAAATTGTTTCAAAAATTTGAATAAACATCTAATTATCAGTATAAAATAGTATTCAATGCATTTGAAATAATATGCGTTAAAAAACCGCAAAAAAATCATAATTAGCGCCAAAAACTCGAAAAACCCATTTTTCCACTCATGGAGGTTTTCTGGGACCCTATAAAACAGACTTATGGGGGTGATATTTGAAAAGTAATATTTCATTCGCATCCTGTGACTAATTGTGAAGAGAAATGTTGAATTTTGAACTCGATTCACCTAATATTGAGAATTCTGAATAAAACTTACAAAAGCGTATTTTTTTCTTATGGGAAATACGTATTAAACTTTATATATATATATATATATATCCATGTTTTTTAAATGCTTTTATTTATTGTCGATTCGTAAAAATTCGAGAAAAAAATTTTTCGACTACCCTACTTGGTCACAGCTGTAACGTAGGACACGTACCATCCCCATTCCCAACGTTTCATGGGGACTTTGATAAGTTATTTTGTGAGATATGTTAGTATTTTTTTTTTTTTTGTAAATTTCCTTCTAATTAATTGTTTTTTAGTTTTAGGAAAATTGTCAATGATTTCTATAATTGTATATTTCTTTTAATGTGGAGTGTGGTCAGGCAGAATAGGAACAGCTGATAAAATTATAAACTAATGACGAAAAGCAGAATTACAGGTACTGACGGAAACGAAGATTATTCCGTGATAATTACTGCATCAATTAATTGAAGAGAATCAGTAGTTTTGGGTCATCAATGAATGAATTTTTGGATATAAAAAGGTTCAAAAATGGGATGAGCCCAGGGAACTAGGGATAACTTTATTTCATAAACCACTATTGGATTTTTATAATCTTTTTCCAGACGACTAGCCAACTTGTGAAAATAGACTAGTTCAGGACGTTAGCGTTGAACAGCAGTATTGCTCATTTTGTACACTGAAAATCACTAAAAATAATAAATACATTATTTTGAATATTCCTTACCAAATCTGACAAAAGTATAAAGTATGATGTTAATGATCATTCAAGAACTCAAGACGTCAAGTAAAATAAAATATATTAGAGTTAAATGATAAGGAGATAAATGATTAAAAAGGTAGTGTGAACAATGTAGAATTTTGATGAAGACTTGGAATCCTTCTAGCGAATTCAAGAAATTAAAGATAATATCAAATTAACTCAAGGTATGATAAGGATAGTTAAACTTGAATTTAAACATACAAAACCAAACTCAAGCATATAAGGCCAATTTTCCTAATTCGAGTGATTCCAAGATGATGTGGATGCATTCAAAAAAATCAAAACTTACCCAAGTCGATAAAATTTCACTGTTTAACAGAGAACGTCCTTATACTTTTGAGTTTCAATATTCATATCAGTGGATTTCTTTGAATTCTTCGAACCCTAGAACCCAGGTGTGTCGGCATAAACAAACTTGTTGAGTTCAACTTGGAAATATTGATTGTGAACAGAAAACTGTGATAAGAAACATCTTCTTCCCTCCGCATCCGCCTCCGTTGAATCCCCTTTCGAAATTCGAGCGTAGTCTCCCAAAACAAGGCAATAAAAATGTCACAAGATCTGAAAATCGATAAAATGAAGGAGCCTGAATAAAAGTTCGATAAGTCTGGCAGGATGACAGTGCGAAATAAAAATACGAAGGAAAATATGAGACACAGCAATTCCTGGCCAGATCGAGCTGTGACCGTAAAAGTCCGCGTAGACCCCGTGTCGCGTGCTTATACAATCATCCCCGCGATTCTTGAGAATTCGTTGTTCAGGGTTCCTACAAAAACAATCCCAGAGTCGGATCCACGCCGAGGGGTCCAACGTGTGAAAGGCGTAAGCGGTCTAAATAATGAGTGCGACACCGACTGTGTCTCGCGAAACCATAAGAAACAGCGGTGTGCTAAAGAAAACACCACAAGGAGCTTCAAGGAGGAGGAAGAAAAGAACGAGTTTGTTGCGGCATCATGGTGCAATCAAGCAGAACCTAAAGAGTCAAAATGGAGTTCGACTACTTACAGCCTTGAAAAAGAAAACACTATAGTATGCCAGGCTGAAAAATCTAATGATTCTCTCCGAGAAATCGGGATTAATAGGACTGGTTCTGAAACTTCAAAAGGTGTTTCTCCCCTGAAAATTTATCATCAAACTTCCAAGTGGAAGTGCTCATATCCAGAGAAAAATCGACATAGTTGGGATGGTTTGCCTACAATACTGGAGGAAAATAGTAAAAGAGGTGTTTGTCGAGTCAGATCATTGCCGAATAACTTTCGAGAAGCTTCTAAAACATCGATTCGAGTCAGAGGAGAGGGAAAATCGATACATGTTTCTTTAATGAATATTGTAGCGGGTTCGTATTCAAAGGAAAAGATCAGAGGTTTTTCAAAATCTCATTCAGATCAGGAAATACGAATATATAAGGAAAGCGCAATCGTCTTTGAGGAATGCAGTTATCCCAAGTAATTATTTAGAAGGGCTGGATTGTATGATTCACATCTTTCAAGTCACCTCTATCTGTGAATATAATACAAATTTGTTTTGAAAAGACAGAGCACTACATTAAATTAAAGGAAAATCTATTCTTTGAAGGAATTAGACGACATTTTCATTTTGATATATTTAATTTACAAACGCTTTACGCTTTCAAACATCTTTCGGAAAGCATAAGAGTAATTGCGAAAAAGTTGAACATTTTAGTCAATGTACCTGGCGCAACGCGCTCTGTCTTTGTACTTCCCTACAATTGTGTATAGAGCTTTCGAAACTAAAAAGTAGAATATCAGCTGCTGTATTTGATGATAGTGCATTCTCTTTTGTTGAAGCTTCTCCGGCTTTAACGAATGCATTCTCATCGTGTGTCTCGTGCTGCGCACTCGATCAGAATCTGTCCGAAACGCGAACTTTTCTATGTTAGCTTTCACTCTAATGCATCAAATTTATATTACATTAATTTATATACCTCTTACCTTTTTTTTTTTTTATTTAGTTAGTCTGTTCTTAATATTAATATAATTGCAATTAAAACAAAAACCACCTATTGCATAAAAAAGAAGAGTTTTTCTTTTCAAACTTATCTTTGTATCACCTTAAGTTTTGCTAGAATCTTTTCTTTTATTACATTCTCATTCTGAATGAGAAGGTATTGGTTTTATGTGAAAATTGACTTTCGCGGATATAATGAAATCTACACGTTTTGAGAACCCCTGAATCAGAAAAAATGGTTTTTACGAAGGTGTCTGTCTGTCTGTATTCTGTAGACTGTAGTCTGTAATCTGTGTGCTCGATAACTTTCGAAAGAATTATCGGATTGGATTGCCCTTTGGCACACATCTTGAGGGACCGAAAATACAATTCGAGTTCGTTAACCAGCTGTTTTGGATCAAAAGTAGAAGAGGGGGAGCATTTTGAAAATTTTTCTTGACTTTTTTTCCAAGTTTTAAAAATTCTAAGTACGGTTTCTTGTAGTAGGTAAAAAATGAAACAATTTATCTCATGATTTTTTTTGATAAAAGCAAAATTGTCAGAGTTATGGCATTTTCAAAATCCAGAAATATAAAAGAAAATGAGAATTTGTAGCCAAATAACGTAAGATTGAAAATAAAGTCGGGGAGCAAAAATATTTCTTCTTGGGAGCCCTACAAGATCGTGAATACGACTTTCTGAATTTTCTCAAAACATCGAAAATTTCTTTTTTTTTTGAAGGCCGCAAAAGAAAGGACGAGTTCGTTAACCAGCCATTTTTGACCAATGGTTCTGGTTCTATCCATCAAAATCGCTTTTTGAAA
>WSXT02228994.1:0-16386 GCA_011762715.2 Neuroterus valhalla | reverse complement strand
AGAGAGAGAGAGAGAGAGAGAGAGAGAGTCGACTAGTTTCAGCTCTAGGGTTGAAACTTCAGAAGTTTCAACCCCAGGGTTGGAGCTTAGCGTTTCAACACGCTCTACGAGCACTGAAAATCGAGTTTTCAATAGAGGCGTTATGAAAAAGAAAGTTTCTTGTCTCAAAAAATGGGGGGAAGAGTAGGAATAAGATTTTTTTTAACCAAGTGGTTGATTTGCCAAGCCGAAAAAGGGAAGGGAGAATTTTCAATTAAAACTATACGAATCATTCAAGAAATAGATGCAATTTCAACAAACTAATCCAGATTTCGATCACGTGATTCAATTTTTAACCAAACAAGATTTCTCAGTCGAGAATATAAAAAGTTGAACCAAATTATTGAATTTTCAAGCCAAAACGAATATTCGTACCCAAGATGGAGTTAACTGGCAAAACAGTAAATTTTTAAAGAAAAAATAGATTTTTTAACTAGAAAAGATGACTTTACCAAAAAATTGTTGAATGTTCAACTCTATGGTTTCCAAACTATATTTTTGAAAATTCATTTTTCATTTAGTTGGGAAATCGAATTTTCTTCGGAAATTTGCCTATTCCATTTCTGATTAGAAACGTATCCTTCTTAGGTTGAAAATTCCTTTATTTTATGGAAACTGAATTTTTTTGAATTGAAAATTCGACTTTATTGTAGAGAAGCAATCTTATTGTTGGTTCAAAATTCATCCGAGTAGGAAAGTTTTGTTCGTTTCTTGAAAATTCGTTTTTGAGACTCAAAATTGAAAAACTGCATGTTTGCTGGGGAAACTAATTTCTTCAGTGGAAACTTCAGATTTCCATCCAAAATTTACTGTATCGTTGAAAATTTATCTATCCTGGTTGAAAAATCAATTTTCTTCTAAAAAATTCTTCCTTTTAGCTCTGAAACTTGACTATTTGGTTGGAGATTCGACATTTTGCAATTAGTAGCATTAAATATTTAAAATAGCAATTACGCGAAAAATTGTTGTCCTACAGTGTTCATTCTTTTTAACACTTATAGAGCATAGAGATCGCTCCTTTTCCATCAAAACTTAGTCGTAGAAATTTAAAATTAACAAAGATATTGAATTGTTAAGCAAGCCTTAAGTTTCTTGGTTTTTCATAATTTTCTCGGCCTCTAATAATCCGAACAGGTCGTTAAAGGGCTCATTTTACTTGTAATGTAAATGTCTATAACTTATCACTGGATGCCATTAAGATTACTCGATTACTTTTTATGTTATAAATAGAACAACTAAAAAAGTGCAATTTTTCGGCTTTAAATGTTAATAAAAACATCTGAAATTTTATTTGCCAGTCTGAAACATGATTTGAATTATGTATAAAGTACCTTTCTCCTGTGGCACAGTCGGTTTTCTGCAAAAGTTTTTGGCACAAATTACTTAATAAATAATCCCTGTTGCTTGGACTACAGGGACATTATTGAGAACAGAATTGCATGACGCCACCTATAGTTTCAATGCGGTCAAACAGTGAACTAGCGCAAGTGAGTTGCAGTTTTAATTAGTGCATGAAAATCAGTTCACGACTATATTTTTTTGAAGGTTGAAATAATAAGTAAAGAATGCAAAAATGTATTTATTGAAAACAAATTGTTTCTGTCGGAATTTCAATCATATACAGTGAAGAAACACATTAACCGTCAGAACTGATTTTTCTCAAAATAACATTTTCTTTGCTACATTATGTAAGTTTAAGTAAATTATAATATTAACTAAAATTATATTGAAGCAGAATAAAACTGAGAATCATTATATACCAATTTATACATGAAATATTCAATATCCAAAAAGCATGACCATGAAGTTAGGTTTGATTTGATATTTCAGTTATCCTCGTCTATTACTCATATTCTCTGTATATTCTGAACCACACTTTTCAGTGTATACATTATTCAAAGTTCACTCAAACTCAAAATGTGTTAAAACTTACTTGATACGATGGAATAATAGTTTCTTCGAGACAAAACAATTTTAACAAAGAACGTGCTTTTTTACTCTATACGATAAACATTCAATTTTGAACACTTTTGATAAATAATGATTTCAAATACTGACTATTGAGTTTATGCTCCGCAGGATAATCGTAGAATAACTTTTATGCATAAATTAGAATGCAGCTTAAAAATTTTACCTCCTTGTTTTAGTTCGCGACACTAACGCGATCTAGATTTCAGATCTCGAAAAATTCTGATCCCGCTTGGACGAAAAACTCCGGTCCAATGAACCGGATTTTTTTCACCTATGCTTGGACCAGGATTCCGGTCCGAAGTTATTAGAGTGTGTCTATTTGTTGAAAATTCAACTGTTTTGTATACAATCTGTGACCTTTCTTGGTTGAAAAAGCAACTATTTTTGGTTGAATCTCAATCTCTTTTGGCAGAAAATTTGATCGTTCAGCTGAAAATTCACATCTGCAGGTTGAAAATTCAACTGTACTGCGAATTCTTTGTTCCTTTTTATAACTGATCCTTTTTCCCCCACCCCCCCCCCCCCCTAAACCCTGTAGCTATTACATAATTTAGGTACAGTCCCTAACTCCCGCTCGAAGTGGTGCAGAAGTATGGATACCTCTTTTCTGAGAATTATATTCTCCTAGACTCCCATAAGCAGAATTAAATCGAAATGTAGCTTCAATTGAATATTTTGTGGTGAAATACGGCTCTCCAAATATTTTAAAACCAATTTTCAGATGTCAGATTCGTTTTGATATTCATCAGGGTTACCTATAAAATACTCCTTCAAATTAAGTACTAAATATATTTTCATGATCATGACATCTGTTCTTCTCTAAATATTACTCTGAGGATGTTTATCAAATTAGGCGTTGTCCCTAAATGACATGACGCTTTTTTATCGGGGGGAGGGGTTCCATTGGACGTGACTGATCGTGACAGGTAGGGGAAGGAATGTTTGATACTCCGTGATGTCACGGTTGAAATTATAATATTTTATCAAGATGGACACTTACTCTGAATTAAGATGTTTAAAATTTTTATCAGTGTTAAATACAACCAGAAAATTTGTAATTGCATTCTTTTCGTAGGATTTGAAGCTAGCAATGTTTAGCAATAACGAAACTAATGCTATAATAGATTTATTGTTTTCACGATGATCCATTATGATAAATTGAGTTGTTTCGGGTTTCGATCGTGTATAAAACTACAAAATTTGTAGTTTTGTACACGATCGAAACCCGAAACAACTCAATTTATCAGAACTAATGTTATTGGATAAAATATCAGTTTCCAATTCTGCCATACAAACTAAAAAGATACATAAGTCCAATCTGACTCGAACTGAGAAAATCGAGAAAAGCTATCTGCTCAAAGAACTTTAATATCGAATGAAATTTTGAATAATCTAGATACACTACTTGGGTTAAAATACTTCGCTCTTTCATATTTTGCAATAAAAAATTGATTTTTTAAACAATTCTATCAGAAAAAGGACTTAAGGATTTTGAGTAGTCGTAAAAAGTCGAAAATACAAGGCAAAAAGAACACATCTCCAAAAGCCATAACAAACGCAAGGGCAAGCGTTACTTTTAGTTTGTAAATATGCTCCGCTCCCGGTCACTTTCACAAGGCAAGAAAGACACAAAGCACTGTGATGACGTATCAGATGCCGCGTGATACCAAAAACTGATTTTTCATAAAAATGTCACTTATGTATCTTTTTAGTTTGTACGGCAGAATTGCTTTTTATTCAATTGAAATGTAATATCAGTATTATTTTTTTTTTTCAACAACATTTGAAGGAGGAAATAAAGCAATTGACTTC
The DNA here is from genome assembly GCA_011762715.2 of Neuroterus valhalla. Taxonomy (NCBI): domain Eukaryota; kingdom Metazoa; phylum Arthropoda; class Insecta; order Hymenoptera; family Cynipidae; genus Neuroterus; species Neuroterus valhalla. The sequence goes on along the minus strand of WSXT02228994.1, from coordinate 12,564 downwards.
GGGACATAAAACAATTGATAATCCCGACGACTGTCCAGCAGCCCTTAGCGTGAACGTTTGCAGATGTGAGACCAAAGTCAAAGGGCCTAATATCGTCAAGAGAGGTGAAGACAAGACGTCACTCATGACCTGGTTTTCGTCTCCTGAATAGTTGGCTTATTTTTTTTCGTTTGAGCTTTTCTTTTTATAATATCGAAGCTGTATTTCCGAAGCAATATTTTTAATTCAAATTTTATATCCAAGGTCTTGAATTTATTTATTCCTTAAAGATCAGAAGTGGGATCGTTCCTTCCGAGTATCGCTTGACACATCCACTTTAAAAAAAATGTTTTACCTTCGAGTTCGAATGAATAAGTTGTAAACAGGGCTCGTTGAACTTTGAACTACTTTATTATATCAATGCTAGTCTGTAAGAGTATATAAGGATCGTTGACGCTTCTTTTTCATGTCGCATTTACAAGGCAATTTTTGCACAATTTTCCACCAGCTTATGTACAATAAAAATCCTTCATAATTATCAGTTCAACAAAGCTTGAATCGCAAAAATTAGACCATTTTTACTTCTATTATAAAACGATAATAAAATATCAAAAATCGGAAAAACTGTCCAATTTCGGCGATTCAAACTTTGCTGTTTAAGCTAATAACAATAATATATCAAATGTGTAAAAGTTAGTTTGGAATATTGCAAAATACAAGAAGCTGCATTTACATGAAATCCATAGGTTATAAACGATGCGTTGTTATAAACAACGCTTTTCAGCGTCACGTTAGCAAAATATTTTTTGTGGATTAGGTCTCTACCCGCGTATTCTTTCTAACCTCGCACAAGGAACTTCGTTCCAAGAAATTGGACGTGTCAAGTGACACGCGGAAGGAACGAAGTACCTTCCATTGCTCAACAAATACTGAATATAAACGTCCCTCAAATAATTATATAAAAATAATTCGTGTCTTTCAAAAATGCGGTGAAAACTGAGTTTCGAATGCGTATATACGTACGTCCTTCCTCCTTAGCACATATCATCCACATGATTTAGAAACCTTAGCTGTCTTCGTTACTCTCAAAGTATTTCGCGACTACTTGTTGGGAATAAAATTCACAGTTGATACGGACAGCGATGCTATATGCGCGACGGCAAACAAAAAAGATATTCAGCCTCGGGTTGCTCGTTGGTGGGTCTACTTTCAAGACAACGAAGTTGATATCGTATATCGCCCGGGCAGACAAATCGCTCATGTTGATTATCTCAGCCAAAATACCGTAGAATACTTGTCGGTTGACGTATCATCTGGAGAACGAATCAAGGTAGCGCAAATACAAGATCACGATATTGAAGTGTTCCGAAAAATTTTGGAATCCGGTGATAGAAGGTCAGAAGCAAAGCAGTATTTCGAGAAGAATGACCTGAAGGAGGGATTTGTATTTCGTAACAACGGAGGCGGACAAAAATTTGTAGTGCCTAATATATCTCGATTTGAAATTGTTAGAATGGGCCATGATGATCAGAGACATTTGGTTTTGGAAAAGACCCTCGAAAAGATTCGCGAAAATTACTGGTTTGAGGGTATGAGACGATTTTTTTCCAAGTATGTGGAAGCGTGTCTCAATCGTTTCTACTATAAATCTATGTCAGGAAGGAAACCTGGTTTTTTTCATCTTATTGATTTATTCTTAGTTCCGTTTCACACATTTCATCAAATTTTGTATGCTCGAACCTGTACGCAGTACAAAGCCGAAATGCGTAATAAAGGCCCTCCACCAGCTAGTCGCGTTGTTGGAAGTTCCTCCACGTATTATAACTGACAAAAGGACTGCATTTAGTTCTCACACATTCAAAGCCTTCTGTCAAGAGTACGGAATCAGGCACATTGTGAACGCTGTTGCAACAACAAGAACGAACGGACAGCGTGTAAGATTGAACCGTACTGTGGTGGCGTTCTTTGGTGGCAAGATGTTCCCGAGAACCCGAAGACGTATAGGACAAACACGTGAAGAAGGTTCAAAGTGCAATACATTGCACCATCAACAGAACCACAAAACGGAGCCCATCTCATCTTCTTTTGGGGTATAAACCAAGAGGGCTAGCGGATGCGGAGCTTTCCGGAGAAGTTCAGGCAACTCTTGATCAACTAGATCTTGCCCAGCAGCTACTGGAGAGAGCAGACAATTGACAACAAAGGAAAGGGCCCATTCAAGGTGACTGCAGTACATCCCAATGATCGCTACGAGTTTCAGGACTTGAGGGACTTGAAGAAGTCACCAAATCTGCTAAGCATAGTGGCAGTAGACAGTCTTTAGAAATGGATCACGTTTGACGCCATGAAGTAGGCTGGTAAGTTGAATTGCACTCGAAGATATGGACGAAATGACCAAGAGCAGTCGGAGTCAGGGGAGTCTTAGACTGAGTTGTCACTGGTCACGCTCTCAGTTGGCCAGAACACCTGACAAGGCTGGTGACCTATCGTTTCTCAAAAAATTCTGTATCCTTTAGAGATAACCACTGAGATGCGATTGATACTATGGCGGAAGTTATTATTCCATCTACGGTGTCCTTTGCTTTATCTACATTGGTACTTTTAACCAAAATTAAAAAAACTCCATTCGTCTGTTATAGCCACCAAGCAAACCATCGAATAAAGAAACGATCGAGGACCACCATACGGTCAGGGAGGCCAAATGAAAGAGAAAAAGAGGGATTGAGTCGCAAGGCACTTCGAGGCGGGCTGGTTCTTAGGAAAAGCCTTAACTTGGAGGATCCCGGCGACTGTTCAAGTGCCCTTGGAGTGAACGTTCGCAGATGTGAGGCCAAAATCAGAGGGCCTAATATCAGATATCGCCAGGAGAGGTGAAGACAAGACGTCACTCTTGTTCTGGTTCTCGTCCTCAACATTCGCCTTATTTTTCATCGTTTGAGCTTTTCTTTTATAATATCAAAAATGTATTCCCAAAGAATTATTTTAAATATATATTTTATAGCAAAGGACAACCGACGGCAGTAGCTGCGTGGTAACTCCCGACTTGGGCGGGATCTCGAATGTCAAGCATCAACTGTCAGTTTCATTCTAAGAGGAACTTTCATTCCCTTAGAATGAATCAGATTGGGCGGTGAGATTTTCATTCCAAGGCTTGGAATGAACTGTGTTTCATTCCAAGCCAGTACCTGACCAGTACAGACAATACTAGAGCTTCTTCGAAGCCTTTGAATAGGCACTGTTAGTTTCGAAAAGCTTCAAAATACCACTCGTACATCCTGTACAGGTTAGTGACCTAAACTTTACACATTTCATGATCTAATTTCACCTATTTTCTGAAAAAATATTAAAATTTCAGGAGAAAACGTTTTACAAGTATAAGTAGTAAAAAAATATTTTAAAACAGTTTTTCTATTAACTCTGTTAAAAGGCTTCATCAATAGTGTTTGGTCACCTTCAATCATAATATATTATTATTTATATATAAACTATAGTCACGTGTAAAAGACACTAAAATCAATTAATTACTTTTTTAAAATTATTCATCATCTTCCATAACTTTCGAGTCATTCTGCGATTTCAGCAGTTTTCTAAAAAGCACACAGAAAAAAGAGGTTATGTTGATGATTTGCCCGCTTGCTCCGTTCATTCCAGTTGGAATGAAAATCCATTCCAAGGTAGGACTGAGCCAGTTTCATTCCTAGCTTGGAATGAATTGTTTCATTCTAAGAGAATGAACTTTCATTCCAAGGAATTTAGAGTGTATCGAATGCCTACATCTAAACTCGTCTGTCGATAATCGACTGCGCTCAGGAGTTTTGGTTTTCTGCAGTTTACCTCTCCTTTGAACAAATGTTCAGGAGAATGCGAGCGTTTTAAATAAAAAATCCGGCTGCAGGCGGTAGGGGTTTAGGAGATTAAAAATCCCACAGGAACGTCAGGCATTGCTTGGAGGCTTATTATGAGAGTCGGGGTTATTGGAGATTTCGGGAAGGGATTTGAGCTGAAGGGTTCAATGTCTGACGATCTCCTGTGGGAGGGGGGAATATAGATATGTAAAAACCCGAAAAGGTTATACATGGAGTGATAAATCTAATCTAATCAAATCTTTAATAGCAAAGGTCTGGGATTCATTCATTCCTTAAAAATTTTACGATGAAATAAATAAACAGGTGAGAGGGGTTTAATCGTAATTCAATGTAATTTTCAATTGTTCAAACCATTCATATTTGTGTAATTCTTTCTTTCTCCGAAAAATCGTAGGGTTAGAACTTTCTGGAACCTATGATACAATTAACAATTCAATGAAACTGAAGTTTGCAACGTTTATGGTAAACAAAAAAATCTAAGATGTTCTTACCTGAAATCTAACGCATTTATTTAGTAGATTTTGATGCCAAATAACAGTAAAAAAAGTTTCATCCCCCCAGCTGCCAGGAAAAGTTATCGATTTCAACCCCTAAATGTCAAGAATCGATTAGAAATTCTGAAATGTTTTCAAAGCTTCTTACCTGAAATCTTAAACATGGATTGTGTAGATTTTGATGTTAAATTATTGAAAAAAAGGTTTCATCCCCCTATCTGCCAGGGAAGGCTGTCATTTTCAACCGCCAAGAATATCAAAAATCGGGGAAAAAATTCCAAAACGTGTTCAAAGCTTCTTCCCTAAAATCTTAAACATGGATTTCTTGAATTTTTATGGTTAATAACTGTAAAAAAAACTTTCATCCCCCTAACTGCCGGGGAAAGCAGTCATTTTCAACCGCTGAAAATTGTTTTCCCTGGCAGCTAAGAGGATGAGACTTTTTCTAGAGTTTTTCACTATCCAAATCTACAAAATCAATGTTTGAAATTTTAGGTAAGAAGCTTTGAACAAGTTTTGGAACTTTTTTCCCGTTTCTTGATTTTTTTGGGGGTTGAAAATGACAGCCTTCCCGGCAGATGGGAGGATGAAACTTTTTTTGCAACCATCTACCATCAAAATCTACAAAATCCATGTTTAAGATTTTAGGTAAGAAGCTTTGAAGACATTTGAAAATTTTTTATCGATTTTTTAAATTTAGGGGTTGAAATCGACTGCTTTCCCCGAAAGATAGGAAGATGAAACTTTTTTAACAGTTATCTGGCACCAAAATCTACTAAATCCGTGCGTTAGATTTTAAATAAGAATATTTTAGATTTTTCGTTTACCATAAACGTTGCAAACTTCAGTTTCATATAATTCAAGGATATGGCACTATTCTACATGAAAAGATTTAAACTTTATTTTATTTAGTGACACATATATTTTCCAAATATTCAGCATTCATTTAAAAGATTTCCATTTATTTAATAAATTGTCTCCCCCTGTAGAACGTGCATGGTATTTTCTGGACATTATTATTGTGTGAAAATTACTCCTGGAACATTCCTCAATAAGACGATTGAAAAAAAGCAAATATGTTAGGGGAACCTTAAAAAAAAGGGGATCGTTGCCCTTTCAAATTGAACAAAAATTTCAAGTAGGACAATAATTATCGTTATGCAACAAACGGAAGACGGTACCTTCCGGTCCACCTGTACTTCAGTGTATATTGAATAAAACTTTTACACTCTTGAACCAGAAGAAACCTGAATATTGATGAGCCCCTATAGCTGATTCGTTCCGGAAATTTGTGGTCAAGTTTAGGTATGTTAATCTCTGTGATAATCAACGATAGTGATTCATTCTGAGCTCGTTGAGAATTTCGTATTTCTAAGTCTGCGAAATTTAATAAATAACTCTCTTTAGCGATTTAGTAAATGTTTTAGAAAAAAAGTTTGCCTGTCCCGATTTTTTTAGGTTAAGCTCTTGAGGGAAAATTAACTGGGGTCCGACCAGACTGCCCAATTGGCCCCAGCTTAAAACCCATGGGGTCTACAAAATTTATTTTCTGTCTATTCAAAAGAAACATTCATATATGAATGAAAATTGTAACTTTAATTAAGAAATACGATTTAGTTCCATATTTTAAGAAGCTGACTTTAGTTCTGAAATAATTTTCTTCCACACATTCGGAATTTTCAATGATTTCCACAACTGAGCTAAATCTGAAATTATTGGAAATCCTGTATAAAAGTAAGGTCTCTTCACATAGTGAATTAAAGGACATTTCTATCATTCACTAATTTACTTCAGGGCTTGAGGGAATTCGTTCATTTATATCTTAATCTTAAAAATTAGCATTCACGTCGATCTCGAAAAAACAAATTGTAATTGCTTGAAACTGTGATAATTTATTCAAATTTCAAGCCGATGAATTTTTATCAAGAGAGAAGATTCAATAGGAAATTTAAAGGAGCTGTACATAGTTTTCATATATAATTTTCCTGTACAGATTCTGAATGCGTGGTTTATCCTTTTATAGGCTCCCAAAAAACTCGTATCTTTTTGTTTTTTTCCACAACTGAGCTGAATCTGAAATAATTAGGATCCCCGCATCGAAATTATGCTTCCTCACGAAGTGAATTCTAGTTAACATTACCATCTTCCTCCAATTTGCAAGCCACTTTGGCCTATAAAGCAGGTTGGCGATTTGGCAGACAATTCATGAATCCCCGATTTTTCCCGATCCAGTTTTTTAATTTTCCCGGTCAACTAAAAGTAACATATTCATATTTGTTACAAAACGCGAACATTTATTTCAATTCATGACATTCATTCTAAACATCCTTTAACAAAACAAATCAAGAATTCCAAAATGAATTAATTTTGAAAAAAAAATCAAATTTCCCACGAAAAAATATAATTTTTCCACAAAACTTGAAACAGTTAAACTTACAATTGGAAAAATCAATCTGCGATAACAAAAAAAATGGATTATCAAAAAAAAAGTTTATTTTTCAACCAAAGAGATGAATTTCCAAATAACATTATGAATCTTCAACTAAAAAAGTTTAAATTGCAAACCAAGAAGATGCATTTTCAACTAAAATGATAAATGTATAACTACAGCACTTCAAATTTCAACCATGAAATTGAATATTCAAACAAGGAAATTAATTGTCAAATAGAAAGATTAATTTTCTACCAAAATATACAATGTTCCAACAAGATAGTTGAATTTTGAACTGGAAAAATATTTGTTTTCAACCGAAAATGTAAGAATGACGTTTTTAATGTAAAAACCCAATTATATTCTAAACATAAGAGTTTTTAACTAAAACAGAGATTCATCAACTAGAAGAGTTAGATTTTCTAACAGATGAATTAATTTTTAGTAAAGAGATCAATTATTGTCAGCCAACGTTTCAATACTCAAATTTTGAATCTAACCAAATTAATTTTTAACTACAACTATGGAATTTTCAATTGGAATAACTTAAATTTTCAATTGAAAAAAATTACTTATGACAAAAAAAAATTAGCTTGTATCGAAAAAAAAACAATTTTGAAACAAATAAATTTTTCAGAAAAATGATAAATGTTCAAATGAAATTGTAAAAGTTTGACTGTAGTAGTTGAATTTTGAACTATAGAGATAATAATTTTCAACCAAAAATTGAATAGTTACATTTTTGGCTTGAAAATTAATTCTGAACCAAACATAAGAGTTTTCAACCAGATGAATTTTCGACTGATATAAAATATATTCAACTGTTTAACTTTGATTGCTAACCGCAAAGAAGAATTTTCGAACAAGAAAAGTAACTTTCGAAGAAAGAGATTATTTCATACCAAAAAATTAATTTTTTCAACAAAATATGTGAATTTTCAGCGAAATTATTGAATTTTCAATTCAAACAAGAAAAGTTACTTTCGGAGGAAATGATGATTTTATACAAAAAATCAATTTCCCGACAAAATATGTGAATTTTCAACGAAATAATCAATTCATAAAGACATATTTTCATCCAAACAATTGAATATTAAACTATAAAAGATCATTTTCCACTAAGTATGAAACAGTTAAATTTCCAGTTAGAGAAATTAATTTCCAAAAAAACTGATAAATTCTCAGGTAAAATGATGAATCTTCAACTGAAATAAATGTATTTTATGCGCGCACAAAGTATTTAAATTCTTAAAGAAATAGTAAATTTTAAATTAAAAAATCAATGTTTAAATGAATACTTGAATCTTCACTAAAAACAGCGGGATTGATATTTAACAAAGTAGTTAAATTTCCAATCAGAGTTAGATTATGAATTTAAAAATCCACCTCCAACAAAAAGGTGTAATTTCCACAAAAAAACAACAATTCAAATTTCAACCAAGTAGTTGATTTCTTAATTACAACAGGATGAATTCGCAAGGAACAATGTAAACAAGTTTTCTATTGTAATTCAGAAATATTCCTCATTCGAAACACTACTTCTGCTCTAACAACTGCTTGAAGTACTTTCTTATTTAAAATTATGAAGAGGGTACTTTCAAATTTTGACGAATTTTAAATTGGAAGAGCAATTTTCTTGATTTCCTCTCTTCTCAATTCGAGTACAAATTATTTCGAAAAGTTCCTGTTCCATGTAAAAGATATCCTGTTCCAAGTAAAATTATATGCCTCTACTGGAACTCCCTAAAATAAAAACTACAATTATTTTCTGAAGTTCCCTGTCCGAAGGCAGATAAATAAGGAGAAAGCAAATAAACCGTAATAAATACATTTTTTTTTTTTTTTGAAAAAAATTGAGAAAATTATTCTTTCTGTATGTTTCAACTATCATCGATTTGATTATCAAACTCGTGTCAGTCGAAAAAAATCTCACAGAGCAACATAAAGCATAAATATATTTAAAAATTGTCAGAATCAGACGTAAGGAGCGTTACATCATTCAAATCAAATGATAAGATCTCTTTTCAATTTATAAGAAGAAAGCGGTAATTTTTCGTGTTTTCACCGTAAAATTTTGAACTATCTAGGTTAAGTCAATTAATTTCCCTGTTTTTAAATTGATTTCCCGGTCATTTCCCGGTCAAGTTCGCCACCCTGCTCTAAAGGAATTTGGTCATCTATAATAATTCAATATAATTATCTTTAACCTTCGAATTCACGGCCATCTTCAAGAAACAAATACTCATAGCTTGAAACTGTGATAATTTATTCCAATTTCAAGCCAATTAACTTTAATTCTGGAATCCCATCCTCTCTCATATGTTATCAACTGATAAGTCTAGTATAAGATTCTCCATTGCATCAAACACATCGTGACTAAATGGGAAATACCAGATGCTGACAGAAGGTAATCGGAAAAAGCACAGGGGAACGAAAGAACCTCTTCTTGGGATCATTAAATATTTTTATTACTTACAACGAAACGACTCATCATTTCCTTTGTCATGTAAACCAAACACTAAGCTATAGAGACTACTCCTAATGGTCGATCATACATATATATACAAATCCACTATAGGGGTTACTTAATCTCACATCTGAATTCTTCATAGTTGCTCAAAATCCATTCACTATTGAAGAATATTAATACGGTTCATGAATAACATCAGAAACATTTTTTTTCTCAAAATTATTGACCGTTATAATTTAAGATTGATGGAACTTCATAACGAAAAATGATACTGCATACACTGGTATCTTAGAATTTTTGATCGAAAACTCAAATAATCGAAGCACTGTCAGTAACTTCAAAAACAACAAAGGTTCATTAGTTCAATTCTAAAAAGAAAAAAAATGGGTTCTTGATGAAAAAGAAGATTAACAGGGAATCTCATCGTTACAGCATTTTGTAGAGTTGAGAGACTGAAGACTTCAACTTGATAAAAAAGTTTAATCTAATAATTTTACAGGAAAGACCCGTAAATTTGTAAAATTACTGAAAATTCTGTATACTCTAGAAAAAATTTGGTAATCTTTCAAGGGTGGCGATTCGGCGGACGATTTCAAATTCCCGGTCATTTTCCGGTTCTTCACGGTCAAGTTTTCCAATTTTCCCGGGCAACTAGAAGTAACATATTTGTATTTGTCGCAAAATGCAAACATTGATTTTTATCCATGATAATCATTCTAAACATTCGTTAACACAACAGATCAAACATTGCAAAATGAATCAATTTTGAAAAAAATAATCAAATTTTCAACAAAAAAATATCATTCCTTCACGTAAATTGGAACATGTAAACTCAAAATTAAATAAAAACAATCCACGATAACAAAAAAAAAACGGATTTACAACTATTAGTTTATTTTTCAATCAACAAGACGAATATTCAAATAAAAAGATAAATATTTATCTAGAGCACTTCAATTTTCAACCATGATGGTGAAAAACAATGTCAAACTAAGCAAAAGAGTTTTATACTGAAACGAAGAAACTTCAACCGAAGGAGTTGAATTTTGAACAGATAATTTAACTTTTACTGAAAAAGATAAATTGGCAACAAAAGTTTGAATACTCAGATTTCAAAATGAAAAAAACGGATGCTTAACTAAACAAACGAATTTTTGACTGAAACTATGGAATTTTCAATGGGAATAAGTTAAATTTTCAGTTTAAAAATTACTTATGACAAATATAAACAAACTTTGAACAAAAAAACCAACTTTCAACAAAAAACAACTCTCAACAAACAAAAAAAACTAACTGTCGAATAAATTACTACACTTTTGCACAAAATGTTGAAGAATCAAATGAAATTGTACATATTTAACTGAAGTAGTTGAATTTTAAACCAGAAAGACTAATTTTTAACTGGAATGCTGATCACTTAACTAGAATAGTTCAATTTTTGACAAATAATCAATTTTCAACCAGAAAATACAATTTTTCAACGAAATGGTTGGAATTTGAACTATAAAAATGAAAATTTTCAAACAAAAATGGAATAGTGACATTTTTGGCTCAAAAAATTATTAATTTAACCAAACATTAGAGTTTTAAACTAGATTAATGTTTGACTAGAATGAAGAATGTTTAACTGTATAACTTGAACTGTTAACAGTAAAGAAGAATTTCTGAGGACGAATATTTACTTCCATAGGAAAAGATAATTTTCTACCAAAGAATCGACTTTTCAACAAAATATGTGGAGTTTCAACGAAATAATTGAATTTTCAATTTCAGAAGACACATGTTCACCAAATTGTCGAATTTTCACATTAAAAATGAAACAGTTAAGTTTTCAATTGAATACATTTATTTTCAACCAAACTGATGAATTCTCAGGTATAATGATGAATCTTCAAATGAATAAATGTACTTTAAGCGAACAGATGAATTTTTGACCCTAAAAATTAATTTCCTACGAAAAAGGTACATTTTACACGAAGTACACAAATTCTCAAAGAAATTAGTTTAATGCAACTTTAACATAAAAATTTACCACTCAACAAACAAGTAGTTGACCTTCTAATAACAAAAGCATGAATTTGCAACAAGTGCAGAAATCGCCATATATTTTCCCGATCACCGATTTCGCCCTGATCGGTTTAATATCTTCGGGACGAGATTGGGATAATTCCATGGCCCAGACCCGAGCCAGATCCGTTCAAGTATTGCAACGCCACCTACTTCCACCAATTAATGGAAGTTGCCCTGCTGTCAAATGGATTATTATAATATCGATGAAATTCATGTTTATTATCTGAGCTTGATGAGTGTATAATAGGCAATAAACAATCTGCCGAAGCCTAGTACACCACGAGTTCGAAAGCATCGCGTGTTAGCTGTTCTAAAAAATTTTCGTCATGTGAACGAGGGTAAGTAAATTGTTTTGAATATCCATCTTGAATCGAAACCTAACCTCCAACATGGAATTGATTTGGAATGGCAATGTAAATGGTATATTTAGATAATGATGCAGATGATGAAGAAGAAAGGAGAACACAACCTGAAATGATGGGTCATGAGGATTTTAATTCTACTCACGACGATTCCGATACTGGTCAGGTTCCAAATGTCAACGCAGATTTGAGTAAAAATTTCTTATATGCTCTAACCTTACAATTAAATATCTCTTTTTTATTATTACTAGTGGAAGCACTTTCTTTGCCTACAGGGGAAGTGGATGAATCTTCTTGAAATGAGCACAAATTAATACACATTGAATCCACCCATGATAGATAACTCAGAACTTAAGTTTTTACACAGATTGAATAAGGGAGTTTGAACGAAGTTTTAACCTTAAACCTCGATGTTCTCATTTCAATAATACTTCTTTTAGAGATAGAAATCTGGCTTAACAATCTTTCCTTACCAACTAAGAACTAAGGAATTATAAATCTAACCGCAAAATGCAATTCCTTAACCCTTGAACGGAAACGTAGGGTTCCGCGACACCCTAAACAAAGTTCAAAGTACCCTCAATTTTGCGAAATTTGGATTTTTTTTCATATTTACCGAATTATTCAACATTCTTTGAAAAAGTAACGTAATATTATTATTACTATTGTTTTCTACACTAAAAAATGATGAGTTATTTCACGTTTTCGTTCTAGGGTAATTATACGAAAAAAGTAATAAAATAATACATTTTTTCGCTCTGCATGCAGATTTATAATTAAAAATTATTTGTGAGGTTAGATCCTTGCCCTAACATTCTTAACTAATAATTTTAAGCACACATGTTCAAAAAAAAGACAATATTCTTACAAGAAATAAATTGCATTCCTAGGT
>WSXT02228983.1:0-16387 GCA_011762715.2 Neuroterus valhalla | reverse complement strand
TTTAATCTGATGAGTGGGAATTCTCTTCTGTTAAAACTTCTCCGGCTTCAACGAATACATTCTCATCGCGTGTCTCGTGGTGCGCACTCGATCGAAGTTTGTCCCAAATGGTGGAGAATTTTTGTTGTCTATTTTTTTTACATGTTGTGTAGTTTTTCAATAAATTCCATTTTTTATTTTTTTATTTTATTTTTCATGATTGAAAAAAACTACGCGTCCAATAGGAAAAATTGTAACAAATTTACAGATATTGTTCGGGTGAAACTTTTCTCTATCTATCTTCTGTGTTGGCCTTAGTCATTTTTTACAAAATTTTATTATTTCATTTCTACAGTTATTTTTCCTGATTGAAATGAGAAATACATATCCTGTTAAAGAAGTTGATAACACATATAAAATTATTTTCCTGGTAAAGAACTTGCGTCTATTTGATTTTTCCTGATCTTGTGTTAATGGTCCAAAAGTTCATTTTTTCCATTTTTTATATGCTTTTTTATGAATGTAGCAAAAACTACGTATCCTATCAAAAATTAATTTTACCAAATTTCTATAGATCTTTTCTTGGTGTACAATTCTAGTTCATTTATATTTTCCCGTACCTCACATAGTTTGACCAAAAAATGAATCTTTCTATTTTTCATTATTTTTTGTGCGATTAAAATTGGAATTTCCGATCTTTCTAGAAAATGCAAAGAGTTGTATTCACGATCTTGTAGGGCTCCCAAAAAGAAACATTTTTTCTTTTGATTTTTTTTTCAATCTTGCGTTATTTGGCTAAAAATTCTTATTTTCGTTTATGTTTTTGAATTTTGAAAATGCCACAACTCTGACAATTTTGTTTTTATCAAAAAAATAAAATAAAATAAAATAAAATAATTAGGATTAATTGTTTTACTTTCTGCCTACTACAGGAAACCCTACTTACAATTTTTAAGTCTTCGAGAAAAAGTCCAGAAAATTTCTCAAAATGCTCCCCCTCTTTTATTTTTGACTCAAAACAGCTGGTTAACGAGCTTGACTTGTATTTTCGGTCTCTCAAATGAGTGCAAAAGCCCGCTCAAATACCATCATTCTTCCGAAAGTTATCGAGTTCACAGATTATTTTCCATTATTTTTTGTGCGATCCAAATGGGAATTTTTTTTTTTTGAGAAAATTCAAAAAGTTGTGAAGTCCGTCTCGTAGGGCTTCAACAAACAAACATTTTTTCTTCCATTCTTTTTTTCATATCTTCCGTTGTTTGGCTAAAAATTCTCATTTTGGTTTATATTTTCGAATTTTGAAAATGCCATGACTTTGACAATTTCGTTCTTATCAAAAAATATCATAAGAATAAATTGTTTCACTTGTTATTCACTACAGGGTGCTGTACTTACAATTATCGAATCTTGAAAAAGATGGTCTCAAAAATTTTCCAGATCCTCCCCCTCTTTTATTTTTTATCCAAAGTAGCTGGCTAACGAACTTGACCTTTAGTTTCTGACACTGAAAGAGTGTACCGAAGGCCAATCAAATCGATTTTTTTTTCGGAAATAACCGTGCTCACAGACAGACAGACAGACTGACTGACACATTAGTAAGAACCTGTTTATTGGGTTCAGGGGGTCTCAAAACGTGGACATTTGACAAAAACGGGGTGGGGGGGGGGGGCAAAATTTTGTACAAATCTAACACCTTCTCTGAAGAGAATGTACAAACAGTTGAATCTCTGCCTGAAAAATATGTCTCTGACTGTTTCATGATCAACAAGATAATTATGTTTTCAACAAAATAGTTAAATGTTTAATTTTCGAGGTACAGAGATGCATCTTTATCCAAATAATCACGTTTCCAAACCAGCGCCGGATTAACATTTTCCCGGGCCTGGGGCTAAACCTTGAAGGGTCCCTCTTAAGGGCAGAGAAAATTCTAATTTTCGAGAAAGCAGGAAAATAAATGAAAATTATTTTTAAATTACAACGTTTTTCCCCTATATTTTACAATTATGGACATAATGAATCTTCATTGTAATTTTTCATTGCTTGGACTAAATATAGATCACAAAACAAATTTTTGTGCAAAAGTTTTTAAAAATTATCAATTTTTTCCTGAGATTTCATAAAACTTGCTGTACCGTACGTGAACTTTATTAATCTTTCTGGGGTAAGGGGCTCCTTGGCCCCCTGGGTCTGGGGCACTAGCCCCACCATGCCCCTTGGTAAATCCGGCGCTGTTCCGAGCAAACAAGAATAATATCTAACTTTAAATTATCGCTTTTTAATTGGAAAGAATTTCAAACAATAAAGCTTATTTTCAACAAAGAAAGATAAATTTTTCATTCAGAAGATGACATTTCGAACGAAATGCAAATTTTGTACAAAACAGTTAAATCCTCAATTGGGAAGATGTAATTTCAACAAACCATACTGGTTTTCTCTCCAAAAAGACGCATTTGTGACAAAAAACATTAACTTTCGAAGGCTCTAAGGGATAAACAAAGAACACAGGTAAAAAAGAGAAAATGAAAAACTGTTAGAGAAACCAAGGAAGAAGAGGGGAGGAAGTCACCAAGATAGTGTAACAAAAAGGTGAAAGAAACAGGAAAAAGGAGGTCAGGGGATAGAAAAAAGAAGAAAATATAGAGTACAAGAATATTTGAAAGTAAGGCGAGTGACGGATGCTGGATGATGGGGGACAAAGATGCAATAAATGGTATTAGGTGATAAAAATAGAAGGGTTGCCAAAACATCTAGGTAGGAGGTGAAGGAATACGTAGAAGATACACGAGAACATGTGTAGGATTGTTCTATGGGCAGGAAGGAGAAGAGGATGGCAAAAGAATGGTAAGAAAATTTCGGAGTAGGAGGATCTGAGAGAAGAATGTATGAAGGAGGTAGAAGAGGCAAAGGGATGGATGACGAAGAATGCGAGGGTGTAGGGGGAAAAAATGGGAAACATATAAGTATAAAAGAATGTAGTGAATAATTTGATCAAGATTTTCAGTTTTCAAACGAGGAAATTAATGAACTGCATAAGGTTTTGTGGAACCACCAAACCTCAGGATAATTGAAGTGACAACAAAGTTTGTGGCAATGTATATCTTCACGATTATTAGTGGTAAAAATAAGAGTAATATTCAGAAGAATATCCATTAGAGCGTTGCATTGCTCCAGCTGGTGCTGATGGTGATGAAATGGAAGAGATTACCCCTGACTCATTTTATGATATTCAATAGTAGGGACTTTCGTTCCTGGGGAAGGAATCATCATAATCGGAGATATAAATGGGTAGGCTGTTGATCCAGGCGCATGTACTAAAAATGTTTGTTTATTATCAATATTTCGTTTAGACATAAAATGATCCGCATGTATTCTTGGTGCAGACGCGAAAGTCACAGTATGACTGAGTGAGTCATACTTTTCGAGTGATCAAGAAAAATGGTAACATTGCAAATCGTACTCGTGATTATCATTCTGTAAATTCTGTTTCCGACTATTCAACTTCCATCAATTTGATTTAATAATTTTATTATACCATGATAAGAGATCAGTGAACCTTTGTTGGCTTTCAATAACAAGGGGCCCGGAAACTATTCTTCCATCTTCTTCAAAGACTGTGAGAGTGACATAATAAGAATATAATTCTAGTAATTATGAGATTCTTGCAACAAAGTCTTTTCCCTGCATCGTCATTATCTCGAGCATTCGTACTATAGAATAACCCGTTATCCCTTTTTTCGCACTAATGACAGCATTGCTAATAAGCATCACTGCATCCTTTCTTACAAATCTTTTAGTTTCGATTGTTTGGAAATAAGAAGAGACAGGGGAATGACCTTCTCATAATTCCTATGCATTATTTTTACATCACTTATCGATGCACATTTTTACAAAAAATTTTCTAGAAAGTTCATATGTATCCTTATTCGAGCATATACATATATGCATTAATCTGAACAAATTGATTTTCAATTCAGATGCACCATTATATATACCATTTACGAATTCTTGAAATATTTTTAATATTATTGATGATCCTCCCTTTCTAAATAATTTAATTATTTCTGTCTCGTCATATTTACATTTTCGCTTCACAATGCAGGAAAGTAAAACACCAGAGACCCAGAAAAGAGAGAAAGCGAGAGGCTGAGTGCCAGGAAGAAAGATGACCGAAGGTGGGATGAAAATGTTATGGAGGGGGAGTTATTGAAGAATTGGCAAATCGAGGTTGGAAAATATAAGAGTCAAAATGAAAAGAAGGAAATGATGATATGCAGTGGCTGATAAGAGCGACTGCACTGGGCAAGCGCTTTAACTCTACGTGTCAAGTTGAAATCACTAAGACGGCACGCAGAAGCGTTCAACGGCTCTGTGTAGCAATGTTTATTGTATGAGAAAAAAAGCTGAGAGATGTGGGAGGAGTACAGGAGCAGAACTGGTATACCAATAACAAGGAGTTGAGATCGGAAGGTTTAGTTAATCAGAATAAACAGGGGTGTACATAGCTTTCTTGAGGCCCGGGGCAAAACGAATCTCGGGGCCCCTCACCCACTCGAAAAGTTAGGAGGAGAAAATTGAGGTAATCAATTTTTTGGGAAACCGTCGTCTAACGGTTGAGGACCCCCCTTGACGTCGGGTCTGAGGCCCCCCCCCTCCCCCTCTCCTTATCAACGGAAAGAAAAATCAAGTTTAAAGTAGGAAATTCAGAGGGAATCGTGGAATAAGTGGACTAGAACTAGAGTTTGTAAGGAAGGAGAGATGACACAAAAGAAACAATTTTATGAATAATATTTATTTTTCAGGCAGTGTGAGGGGAACAAAAGAGTGAGAGGATAGGATATCCTTGAGAGATTTGAATGTAGTTGGAAAAATTAATGTAGCAAGAAGATCGGATTCAAAAGCGGTGTCAGTGGTTGAGCAGAGTATCAATCGTTTTTTACACAAGGGGTATTGTATGGATAAAATGGATAAAATAAAAGTTCAGAGAAGTGTGAGACATCTTCCTTAGAGTGAAGAAAATGGGGAGATGGGAAGAAGGTAAAGATAAATATGAGAGAGAGGGGGGAGGGAGGGAGAGAGGGAGAGAGAGAGGGGGGGCCTCCCTCCCGGGCACGAGTTGAGATGACTTTTCAGGATGTGACAGAAATCAAGAATAAGTAAAGCAATTTTTGATGAGTCCTACCTGGGGGTTCAAGGAAGAAATGAAAATCTAGAGAAAGTGAAATCAACATGTTTTGGACTAGAAAAACTCAACAAAAAGAGAAACTTTGAAAGGAGTGATAAGTTAATTAAAATTTTTGAAATTATGTAATGGGAAATGACACAGAATATGCAATGCAAAATTAATGGAGGAGGTTATAAACAATGCAGGGAATTTATTCACGGAGGATGAAAAAATATTATGGGAAGGATTTTGGTGCAATGATAGAAAGGAAAGGTAATAAGTACTTGGACAGAGTAAAGGGAATAAGGGAATTGAAAGACCAGATGGTAGAGTAGTAATAAAAAAATAGGAGTCTGAGGGAATAATTGGAAACGAAGTATAGGAAGAGTTGCAGGCAGAGGTTAATATAACCAGAAGCACAAATAAAGAAAGGAATGACAAGAAAAGAGTGAAAAATCAGACGGACGTTCGGTGGAACAGTGGAAGCATGAAAGAGGAACCTAAAGTTAATGTATAAAAATTGGAGAAGGTATAAGAAGTACAGGTAAGATGATGTCGCAGCCAACAAGGAATAATAATAGTTATGTGAACAGAAAGAGGGGAGCAAGAAAAATGAATAAGATCTTGAAATAAGTAGGATTTAATTCGAAGAGGAGGCATAGAAGTTTATAAATAAAATGAGGAAACAATGGAGGAGAATAGAGGATGAAATGAGCATAAATGGATGGTGAAAGTATTTTTAACACATGTCGATGGACTTTTGGGGAAAGAGAAGAAGGTTTTAACGACCCTTATATCTAAGAAAGGAGAACGTGAAAAATTAGAAAATGATGGAGGAACGATTCTTCAAATAAGGCTTGCAGAACCTATTCTGTGTACAGAGAGGTTGGAAAAAGGGGTAGAGGTGAAAATGCTACTACCAGAAAGTTGGCAGGTTTTATTGAGGGTAGAAGCACGTTCGATGATATTTTCATTCTACAGCGGGTTGTGGAGAAGAGTTAAGAAGAGAAAGATGTAAACTGTATGCCTATTTCGTCGATGTAAATGCTGCCTATACGTCATTGATACGCATGCGCGAAAGATTTTGTATTAGTAACCAAAGCGAAGGAAGTCTTAAAAAATATGAGAGCAGGCATTGAGCAAGATTTGGCAAGAAAGTAGTACGATGGTGCATAAAAAGAAGCATCAAAATGCATAAGAAGGAGAATGGAAAATAATTTCCAAATATACCTATTGTAGTATAGGCGTACGCTTGTGAGTGCCCTGAGTGATAAGACCAGCTGGTGTGTGTGAGACGAGTCCCAAGATTGTAAAGGCAGTCGTAATAAAGGCCTTGGGCAGAACTCATGTCTCCTTAATTATACCATGAAACCATACAACACTACACCTATGGTAACAAATTATTCCCTACGCAGATATCTAGGAAATAAATTTTCGTCCTTTGCATATTTTCATGCTACTTTTCATGCCGCAACGTATAGCCATCTTGGAACGCCATCTTGGATCGCCGTATTGGAACGAGAAATGCCTAATCAAGTATCAGTATTCACTTGTCAATTATAATTTTCATACCAAATTTGGATCATTTTAATTAACTAAGTATTTGTCTGCTGCAAATAACTTTGATCCAACTTCAAGTTCGAAAAAAACAGTATTTCCTTCTTAATAATTGATGAAATATATAAAAGATAGGATATGATGACTTTATTTGTACAAGAAATTGAAAAAACGATTACAATTGGTCAATTCTGCTGAATACATGCAACATCAGTAACAGAAGTTTGTAGATTAATTCGGACAGACATATATCCGATAATATATGTGTTTTCCTTTATGCATGCGGTTGTGTCTGTAGATGCTTTTTATGGAAATTGTTTTGATTTCTTCCGAGAGCTAGGATTTTGGTCTAAAATCACGACGCCTGACGAAATGAGCAATGCATAAGTGAGATAGGGTTATATAGTCAGCCGCTTTGAACACTTTCTTGTACTATTTCTCCTGATATATTTACAGTCTCTGTTACGAGATTCATGAGCTTCCTCTTGAAGTTGACCATAAAGTAGCAAAGCATTTTCTAAGGGCAGTGGGCCATAAATGAGGATTTTATGAACGGAACTTTCATGGGATATCAAATTTACAGTTTGGCAAACAGTTTTGCTTTATTGAGTGCTTCTAATCCGAAAGCCTTACTGGATCTTGAAAAAATCGCCTGACTGTATTCGCGTCATTAGTTGTCTCGCAACCTCCTGGTTTGAGATAGCCAACATAGATCCATCTTGCTTCCAAACAACTTCGGGATAGCTGCTTCTCTCTTTTTACTCTTGGCTCTTTGAGCAGGAGTTCTGGCCTGCTTTTTTTTGAAGTCGAAGTAATAGGAAACATGCAAGAAGAATTCAAAAAAATCTCATGCAAGCACGTGAAGGAGATAAACTAAATCTTAACATAGATGGATCAGTTCCTCTGCTGGTAATTTCTTCTGTATTGTTTCTCAAACTTGTTGTTGCCTCATAAACATAGCATCTTGAAGCGGAACACGAAGTACTAATAAGAAGACCAATTACAGTGTACAAACTGCCTTGAGTTTTGACGGCGGTAACGGCACCTCAAGTGCCATATTTAGCATTTTAGAGTCTGCACCTCGAAGTAGTAGCGCATGCGCACTTTGATCTACTATCTCTTTTCCCCGCGTAAAGTGTGCGAGCATTATGGTACTCACTTCCACATTTCTCACTGAAGGGAAGGAGATAGTGAATAACAGTGCGCATGCGCTACCACATTGGGGTGCTGGCTCTGAAAGACTGAGTGGTCGACGGGATCGAGCAGACGATGAACGATTAATCTTCCCTACAAATATATTTTGCATTGAATTTAACTCTTAAGCGTAATCCTCTGAAGGTACGGGTGGAGTATGGGAAAGATTTTTATCACATGAATCAAGCTCTCTAGGAGACTTTTGTTTGTATTGTGGATGATATGTTCTACCATAGAAACCCCACTTTAAGTTCAGAATCGAATTCGAGATGTAAATAAAAGGATGTATTTTCAGGACAAGTTTACTGATTGTGATAAGACACTTTGCTGTATGATCAAGAAGTTATTGTAATTGACTAATTGCACTTCTGTACTTTGTTTAGACAATGTAATGTGTTCGAGGTTGAACTAATTTTGAGCTCCTATAATTTTCTTATAGGTTGGGCGTAAGTCAAAATCCCTCGATTAGGCTCTAGAGTCAAGACCAATGTATTGATGTTTAGAAATTTATTGGTCATGATCATAGCCAATGCTTCATCTTGAGTCCAAGGTAAAAAAGATTGTATGGATTTTGGATTTGCGTCAATCACGCTCAGAGAAAGAAAGTGCTACTTCTCGTACGAAATTTCCGTTTGTAGTTTGACCCTTCGGGCGGAAGATCATCGATACAGCATATGCTAACTGAGAATCACCTAATCTTCTCAATGTCGACGTCTTACGCCTTCTAGAACTTCCAGCGGAGACATCAAACGATGTTTGTGGCCAACTTTTCATCTTATTGATAAGATTGTAAGAACTGTAAGGTCCAGGCCTCACGATTGTGGAATTATCCTAAGTACTGTTCATGTCATCGCAAACGGTAGAGATCCTTTCCTGGCAATGGTCAGGAATCACGAAATGAGTGGGAATGGAGCGTTCCTGTACAAAGCCGCGGAGAAGGCAGCTGATACCCTTGGCCTGGAACTCAACATCAGAAGTAAGTATTGTGCATTACTCTATCAAGACGCTTCACTTCTCAAAGCACAGGTGAAGAAAGCGGAGGCGGAAAACTTCCTGAAACAACATGAAGACGAGGTGATGCACAGAAACTTTTACAAAATTGTAAAAGACCAATCCTTGTCAACGAGTCAACGTTTGCTTTTCTCAAATCATCTGCACTCGATTCAGGAACAGAGAGTTCTATTCCCGCGTGTCAGGACGGTGTGATTTCCACCTTAGCATACCGTAGAAGTATATTACGTCAAGAGGTTTTGTCTGGGCAAGACAAAACGCGTCCTGTATGCAGTGTGTGATCGACTACATAAAATCCGGTGAGCCTTTCACGGCAAGGGTCTAAAAGTTCGCTCATCAAATGAGGATCTATCATCACACATTGAAAATTTAAAAGTTGAAGACCATCAAGCAGCACATTCTTGACAAAATACGAGTACTATTTGATGCAAGGAAGAGAATTCAAAAAAGGGAAGGACGGGTCAGAGAGAATCAAAAGTTTCTCGCTGTCCCATCGCAATCCTTTAGCGATAATCCTGTTTTTGGCAAAAACCCACCAAAGTCCGAAGAAATCGATACATTTTGGAGATTGATTTGCGAAGTAAAACATCCATCAAATGAAGGCCCTGGGAACATCATACGTTTCAAGCAGCTGTGCAATAACCTCATACTATCTGAGAGGGAATGCCTACCAACCACTGCCAAGGGGGTAAAGAAAGTATTAAAGGGCATGAAGAACTTCTCCGCTGCTGGTTCAGATTGTATTAAGAACTTTTGGTGGAAGAAGTTTACTTCTACATACCAACATCTGGCACGCATCTTTACTTCATATTTAAAGTCGGAGATCCCAATCCCGCAGTGGCTGGAGTTAGGACGAACTGTACTCGTACCGAAGAAAGGCGACTTGTTCAACCCAAGGAACTACATGCCAATAGCTTGTCTGAACACGTTGTGTAAGATCTTCACATCCATCCTGAATGACAGGATTGTTCGGATAATTGTACCTGTTTGGAGTGAGATTTACGTACAACGAGGAGCAAAAAGAAGCGCAGCGGGCTGTTGAGAAAACCTGACGATTGACAGGAGTGTCTGCAAAGACGCTACAAACCACAAACGCAATCTGTCGATGGCTAGGATTGAATACCAGAAAGCTTTTGATTCCGTTTGCCATAGACTTATCATCTGTTTCTCCGACAGCTTGAAGGTTTAGTCACATATAATAGGATCGGTAGAGAGATCAATGCCCTTTTGGAAAACCAGATTTTCTATCACTTCTGCATCACACGATTGCTTCTATCTCTCGCACTCCACGATTTTAATTTGTATCTTTGTGACGGAACAAGTGCTCGTGAGCCTAAGGTCACTCATATATTTTATATCGATGACTTAGAGATCTATGCTTCTGGAAAAGAACATCTCGAAGATACTCCAAGTGTCGTCAAGGGGTACAAACGAGAAATAAGTATGCACGTCGGATTGGATAAGAGAGGCAAATTTATATTAAACGTGGACAAAAATCAGGTTTGATAAGGACCCTGAGCTTGTAGACAGAAGTGCTAACAGACTCCTCAGCGCTGGAGAGACCTGCAAATATCTGGGCGCTCCTGAGAGCCGCTTTCAGTATGCACCATCAGGGAAGGTGGTTCTCCAAAGCAGATACAAACACATGCTCCGATGGATTTGGTCGTCCAACTTGTCACCGTTGAACAAGATATCTGCGACGAACATGCTTGCCGTCCCAGTTCTACTTTATTCATTTCGTGTTGTTCCATGGAAAAACAAAAAGCTCAAGGCCCTTGATATCACTACGCACAAGATGACGAATATGAAGAAAAGTTTGCATATCAACTTGTCCCTTCCGCGCTTATACATCGCATGCCGTGCTATTAAGAGTGATTTACTACTATCTTTGTCGCTCTTACGGTGTTGGCCGCGACCCTGCCCTGCCAAATGCTCCAAGGGGGATGGTTTCTATTGTTGAGAACCAGGAGTGCCGAATCTACAGGAACTACAATTTCTCGACAATGCTCCCTATTCAACACACAAGGCCCGACATCGTGCTACATGACAAACGTCACCGAACTATGTTTGTGATCGAATTCTCGGCCCTGGCTGACTACAAAATCAGAAGCAATGGTATCGAGAAAAAAAGGGGTGCAGAGATCTCAGAGAGCACCTACAGCGATCTTATTTAGGATATTTGGTCAAAATAATTGTTTTCATCATCTGTGCTCTTGTAAGTGCGATGCCTCAACTGGTAAGTAACCTTAAAACCATACTCGTGTGCCAGAAATATGCCGTAGCACTTGCCGGATGGATGCAGAGAGCAGTCATACTTGGTTCGCTACGTGTCCTGAAGACAGACGAAGGTTTCGCTGTCCCTTCATTGGAATTTCGTTTTGCATGTGGGCACTCATCTCAAGGTCATGAGACGTGGCCATAGGTGTATTTTACCGTGGTTCTACTGGGAGCTTGTGTCGCTTTCCTGAATAGAAGTTGCTCTTAGGAGGACCCTGTGGTGGTTGTTCAACCAATATTTTGTATATATAGAAGCTACGCGCCGTGGTGTATCTAGTAGGTGCATCTTTACAAAAAAGCCTATGTTATCGCTGGGAGCGCTGCATGTGAAGCAACTTCATGAGCCAGACGTCGTGCTTCGATCACAAAATTTTTGAATGACACATTGTACCAGATTTCCAAGATGTTCTCCGACCTAATGCCCGCAGTAAAAATTTGAGTATAATTATGGGTCCATCATCCTAAAGTGTAGTCCCCTTTGAAAAACGCAAAAATTTTGTCAGAATTGCTCTACGATGAGCCGTCCTTGAGATTCTCGAGAAAAAATGACAAGGTTTAAAGATTTCAAAAATGGACCCCCACCCCATACCTGCAGTTAAAATTTGAGTACATCAATGAGTGTATTACCTCAAAATGCAGCCCACTCTCAGGAACATGAGCCAGATGTTATGCTTTGTTCACAAAAATTTTTAATGAACGATTGTTCCAGACTTTCAGAATGTAGCTCCACCTCAAATCTACAGTGAAAATTTGAGTAGATTCGAGTAGATACCTCATCCCTAACTGCAGTCCCTTCTGAAAGAAAAAATTTGTCAGAAATGCTCTGCGATGAGCTGTTTTCGAGATATTTGAGAAAGACAAAATTTTACCCTACCCCTTACACAAAGTCAAACCCCAAATATTTATGAGGAGACATACGTATATCCATTGAAATTTTGAGTTGGGAATAATTAAAATACGACTTTTGGCTAATTGCGGGCCTAGCGTACACCAGGTCATTGCTCGGTTAATTACACTTAGTTTAAAGGATTTGTGGCATGCTTTTTAGCCATCTATTGACGTAGAAAACATGATGTGCGTGTTTCCTGAAAAATGCAATAGGTTACCTAGTAGTGATGAGGTTTTTTTCTTCAAAAAGTGAGGTGTGCAGAAGAAATGCAGCAATGCATTGCGGTTGAACCTGTTTTCATAATCTAATTGTAGAGGCGATCGGACTTAAATAATTATGCGTGATTATATACCGATCGGACGGAGGCGGTACAAGGTCGGCTACGCGTGTGTAATAATAGTTTAGGATCATCGGCAAGGTTCGATAGGGTTTGAGTCCTTGCAGTGAAGGTCAAGCGGGGATTAGGGCGTCACATAGTTCTTCTTTGGTCAGTCTGTAGCATAGTTAGAGTCAGAGTCCGAGTCTGAGTATAATAATATTGTATAGTCGGAACATGGTCGCGAGAAAGGACACTGCGAAGAGCCAGGCTGAGGCACGTCGAAGATGCTCGGTCTGGAACAGGAATGGCGGCAATTGGCAACAGGAATAGGAATAGGAATGACGTAAGCATCCTGTCTTTCCACGGATACACGTACTGTAGATATTTTGCAGACCGACAAGCATCAAGAGCTGCAGTGGTCAGTGGTGAACCGTATTTTATTTAGCAAATTATGCTAGGCGCTGCCTCCATCCTACTGGAACTGACTGGAACACTGCACTGGAATGATGCGTTTCCTTTCCTCCACTGCTTCCATGAGTACTTACGACCCACAAGTCAGGATTCTTCATTTCCTCCGTCTATTTTTCTCTGCTGAGCAAAAAATTAAGCGGAGCGGAATTCCCAATTTAATTGAGTTTGAGGAATCATGTTATTTATGATTGTAGCTACACAGGGTAAAATGTCTTTCATTTTAAAATCAATGACATTTTACCCTGTGCAGGACTAAATAGTCCTCGTCCTGTGAACTTTGCTGCAGATTCTTGAATTCGGGTAGTTTTCGAGTGATTAGAAACAAGATTTGAAATCTGTCATTGAGCTTCCTACTGGCAGAGCCACTTCTTTGGGTATAGAATTGCGTCTTCAGTTTTTATTGGAAGTTTCAGATCGTAACCGCAATTAAAATAATAATAAAAATCGAATGCCAGAGCTATTATTTTTTTTTTTTTATTGAAAATAATAAATATCTGTTTGAGGAAATCCGAAAGAATCTTTCTTACGAGACCTAGTTTTTCTTATGCACTGATTGCATTCACTGAATTCAAATAACTATATAATCTTCATAACCTTAAACCTTAAAAGTTCATACTTTTTCCTCAAAATGGCAGAAGTTCACGCTTTCTGCAAAGATTTTTGAATGTTCAACGAAATATTCAATAAAAAAAATATTCAACTAAATATTTAACTTAAAACTCTGGTTTGTGTCAAATTTCAACTATTTGGTTCAAATTTCAATCAGGGAAATAATTTACTTTTGTTAAAAATCAATATTTCAAAACTGGGAATGGAACCGTTTTGTGGGAAATTTTTCTTTTTAAGCTTTGAACATCAATACTTGAATTGAAATTTTTTTCTTCTCGACTAAAAAATCTTTCATGGTAGGATTTTCAACTCTTGTTCAAATTTTCGCATTTCTTGTTCAGGAATTCCTTTCTTTTTGTAGAAAATGAACTGTTTTCAGTTTGAAATTAAACAATCATATTTCTTGTTCAAAATCCAACTGTTTTGTAAATAATTCTGTTTAATAATATTTTGATAAATGAATTCAACTCTTTGTTCAGAATGGACTCTTTTTGCAACAATTTCTAATTTTGGGTTGAAAATTCAACTCCTTTGTGGAGAATTATTTTCTGTTATTAAAAAGTGGAAGTAGAGTCTGGAAATCAGCTTTTCTCTCGAAGATAAATATTTTTGAATACAAAATTCCTCCCTTCTTGGCGAAATATCATCTTTTCTAATTAGAAAGCCAACAGTTTTGTTGAGAAAGAAAAGTTTTTCAAATGTAATTCAACTTTTTCATTGAAAAATGGTGTTTTTGTCTTAAAAATTCAACAATTTAGATAAACTTCTTGTTATTTCCGACAAAAAGATTGTGTTTGGTTAATAATTCAAGAATTTGAGTGAAATTTGTTTTTTGCTCAACTGAAAAGTATGTTTATGTTGAAAATGTATGTCTCTTCTGAGAAATTCAGCTGTTTTGTTGAAGATTAATATATACCTTTGAAGAGAATTTCCTTTGATGAGAATTTGAGCGTTTTGTAGCAAATAAAAAAATGAAAATGAGATATGTTTTGTTTTAGTTTGTTCAAAAATTCGACTTATTTGTTGGAAGGGATCTGGTTTATTATAGGTTCATTAAAAGAAGAAAATGACCCTTCTTTTCTTAAAAATACGTACTTCCAGGTAGATGAATAGACTGTTTTGTAGGAATTTAGTTTTTTTGGTTTTGAAAGTCAATAATTATTTCGAAATTTTCCTTCTTCCGGTTGAAAAATCTTCCTTGCTCGAATATTCAACTCTCGTTGGGAAATTTGTGTTCTTTCTTTGGACATTCCTCTTTTCTTGGAGGAATATTATCGATTTAGTTCAATATTCAACATTTGTGTTAGAATATGGCCTTTTAGCCTTTTTTGTAGAAACTAGGTATTTTATAAATGATGACAATAATAAAAATCATAATAATAATAAATCTTTATCAAGTTGCCAACCAAGAAAGAAAATGTACAAAAAATATATAAGGTGGATCCAAAAAACAACTCAAAGGGCGAGGTACAGCTCACAGCTGCTTTAAAACCTAACCCTATGATATGTTTATTATGGTAGCAGAAACCTAATATTTTTAAGGGAAAATTCAACAATTTTTTGAAGAACTCACTTTCTGGTCAGTTGAAATTTTATTTGTTTTATTAAAAATTTGCATTTTTGGTTCAAGAATTTAACAATAATTCAGTTAAAATTCATCTTCTCCTCAGGCTAAACACTTGTTTCCTGCTTGACTGGAAAATCTTTCTCGATTGCAAATTTATCTCTTCCGTTAATATTTTGGTTGTACACTTCCATCTCTTTTGTAAGGAATTCTATCTGTTTCAGTATAACTTGCAAATGGTTGA
Source organism: Neuroterus valhalla (assembly GCA_011762715.2). NCBI lineage: Eukaryota > Metazoa > Arthropoda > Insecta > Hymenoptera > Cynipidae > Neuroterus > Neuroterus valhalla. Next base: position 1,112 of record WSXT02228983.1, on the reverse strand, counting down.
GTTGATAATCACCTAATTTTTTTTTTTTCAAGATTCAACTATTTTGTTGCAAACTAGTTTTATCTGTTAAAATAATTTCTCTCTTTTGAAAATTTAACTCCATAACTTTTTTGAAAATACATCATTTTTGGTTGAAAGTTAAACTATTGGATTGAAAATTTGTTTTCTTTTTGTGGTTGAGAATAATATTTCGAAAAAAAGTTCTATTGTTGCATTTTTGGGTGGAAATACGTGTTTCAGTTGAAAATTGAATCATTTTGTTGATTTTTTGGCGAATTCGTCTCCATCGGTGGGACATCGGTGGGGATCCATTCTTTGGGTTTGAATATAGTTTTATTTGTAGTTATTAGTCGTATTCTGATTGCATCTGGAAAAAAAACGTTACTTCATCCGAGTCATCTGCAGATGTACATTCAATCAGTAGAGTATTATTTTTTTACTTCTGCAGATTCGATTGATTGTTATTCGGGTAATTAAAAGGGTCAAGAGGCCGATTGGAAAAAGGGATACCTATACAAGGCCACTATTAATTCCTGATCCTAATTTCTACTATGATTAATAAGTCGCGAAGCTAATTTTGGAATATCACATAAATAAAATTCGGAAGTTGCATAATCAAGCAATATTTTTTGAAATTTTTCCATATCAAGACGATTTCCATGCTGGAATAGTCGTTTTATGTATTGTAAATGTAAATTCCTTTTGAGGGATACCCTCCAGTCCTTTTCTTATGGTCCCGGTATTTTTCTCTGCTGGTCGCATTCAAGGCTCGCGGCTGCAAATAAAAAAAAAATAAAAAATGCAGCTCTATAAATACCCCTGCTCTACACATAGGTGAATGTCCATAAACACGTATACGCAAGGGCGTCGTACTCATTTATTCTCTCAACTGAAATTTTATTTTCTGACTTTTCTTTTTTTTAAAGAAGAAGAAATTCTAATGAATCAGAAAATAAGCCTTGTTTTTATTACGTTCAATTTTTGTTACACCTTAACTGAAGCTGGTTTATACCCTTGAAGCTAGATTTATGCTCATTTTTTACATTCTCATCATTTATGATTGAGAAAGTATTAGAATCGTCTGAAATTTCACATCTTGAATTTTCAATGGA